>MQRK01224814.1:0-18038 GCA_001938485.1 Girardia tigrina
TTGCAACAAATCACAGAATAGAAACTTCATTTAAAATCAAAACACTTTCAAATTCAAAACATTTTATTTATAGAAAGTAGTCAATCGGATTTCAGTAGAAAATTGAGTGATATAGAATTTAATAAAACAAAATTGAAAATTACATGATTCAAATTTACAGGAAATTAGTAATTAAAATTTATTAACAGGTTTCAAGGATAACACAAAACCTATAATCGAATCACATAGAGACATTTGCCTGCCACTCATCAATCTCATCTCTGTGGAAGAGTGGTTTGCGGGTGATCATCTCAGAAAATCTACACGCCATATTCCACTCATCTACCCCTCAAGAGTATCGCTCAGAATCCATTAAGATATCGGGTGCACGATACCTCAATGTAACGACGTCGTGCATAAGAGTGTTCAGTGGTACACCAAAGGTCTTATCCAGTCCAAAGTCTGCCAATTTTATAATCGTACCAGTTGAATCAACGAACAGATTTTGTGGTTTAAGATCTCTGTGAGTGACCTGGTGTAAGTGATAAAACAATAGTCCATGGAAAATTTGATAATCAAAACATTTCACAACCATTGCATCCATATTGAACTTCAGATAATCGAGATACTGTCGTTGATCTATATTTAGATACTCAGATAAGAGAAACCATTTTTCGTTTTCTTTATCAACGACTCCGTAAGCGCCTTCTCCAATCTTTTAAATTTTATTGAAATCAGAAATGGAAAATTTTATATTATTATCTTTAGATGTCATTTAATTTAAATTCGAAATACAACTGTTGATTAACAATCGACCGTTAACACGACAAAACAGAATTTAATTTTTTGATCAACAAGTCGAAAAATTAATATTTCGATTTCAGCAGTAAACAATGTTGAATAATGATCTATCACAATTTGTCGAATCCAATCTTTATTTGATCACACTGAATACAATTCATCAATCACAAATTTTGAACAGAATCATAATCAAACACACAATTTACAACTCATGATTCAATTCAAATTTACAAACTTCTCACCAAACAACAATAATCGATTTAAACCACAATGTTTATACATCACATAAAATTCTTCAACACTCGATACAAAATTCGAATTTCGCCAAAACCTTTACCAACAAATTTTAATTCATTAAAACAATCTCACTGATGTTTTTGAAATCGATCACAACTTTTTTAATTCTTTCTTTCTGTCCCGTTAAAGCAAAATAAATCATTTTTTCTATTCTTTTCTTTTTTATATAATTTTTTTACATGATATATATTTTTTATATTTAAATCACCAATAAATAAAAAAAATAAATGAAAAAGGTCATATCCAACACATGTTGTTTAAACACGGAATCAATAATATTGAATTGAGTTTTGCGTGATTGACGCATTTCGAATTTAGCCGAATGAAGATGGAGAAACCGATCATATTCGAAATCACACAATAACGATGATCATTTGTAAAAACGAAAATGAGAATCTTTAAAAAGAGATCAATCGATCGATCGATGTTGTTGATTGACTTTGGTAGTGCCCCGGGCGGATTGAGCATAATATTTTATAAATTGTTTTTGGTCTTTTGTTAAAAATTGTATTGTTTCGATGGAGAGAAGTCTAAAAAAACTTGTCCCTGTGATTGAACTGATTTTATATGAACTTTTCCGCTACTCTCCTTTCCTCTCATCAATTTTTAAAGACGCTTGCCTGTGTAGCCATCACGCTTGGCATGTCACGAGGCAATCCCTACAATCTTTCATCCAATTAACTCAGCACATGAATTGAAGTTCATATAAAAAGTCTTTCATTTTAATGTAATAATATCTCATCCCGTGCAAAGCCGAGTCCTACAGTTAGTCTTTTTATAAATGAATTAAAGATAATTTGATATGATTTTGTTTAATTTTGTTTAAGTTCTACTTCAGTCACATAAAAATTGTTTGCTTAATCTTAACCAGTGAAATATTTTTAAAAAAGAAATATATATTTTGACGATTTGTAAATTTGTAACGAAATTAAAATTTTCTTCAAACTCTATTGGCATTTATAATAAATATTTTCGTTTTGACGAACAATGATCTCGAACAAATAGTAGGAAATTCTTATATTATTCTTCTCTTTACTTTTGATTAACATTCAATTTGGAAGAGTTGTGTTCTGCCTCTGCTCATTTCAACAGAGTTTATTATTTTATTTGAAAAACCAATGACGATTATTTATTTCATTATTTAACGCTAATTATATTTATTTTTTTTCTTCTTTGATACGCTAATTTTGTTTTTAAGTGGAATATATCTCGTGCCAGTCATTTCAGTAGACAAGAATATTAATACCGGAAACTTTTAATATCTGAGAGTGTCTAAGTATTATGAGGACAACTTTTGTATTAGTGATTTGATCAGTGACTCCAGTGAATAGAAATTACACATTTTTCATTTCATACTGAAGATAGATATTATACCACAGTAATTATTACAGTATAATTTATTATGAAATGTTTTTTTTTATTCTGAAATAAAAGATTTTTATTACTAATCATTTTAATCATTAAACTATAATTGATTTACATAATTTTATGTTTAAATAATTTAATCCCGTTGTTAAGAGAACTCACACGATTTGCGATTCCCTTTTGAAGCGAGAACAAAGTGATCCATTTTTGAAGCGCTTGATTACGGGTGACGAAAAATGGATTGTTTACAACAATGTGGAACGCCGATGATCATGGACAAAACGTGGTGAGCCTGCCAAAACAATCCCAAAAGCAGAAATTCTCCAAAAGAAGGTTATGCTTTCCGTCTGGTGGGATTTTAAAGGAATTGTGTTTTTTGAACTCCTTCAGAGGAATGAAACCATCAATTCAGACAGATATTGTGGTCAACTGGAGAAATTGGCTCATTCAATTCAACAGGAACGTCCTGATTTGGCAAATCGAAAAGGAGTTGTAATTCAGCATGATAACGCAAGACCGCATACAAGTTTGACCACTCGCCAGAAACTCTTATCACTGGGTTGGGAGGTTTTGCCGCACCTACCGCATTCTCCAGACTTGGTCCCATCGGATTTTTACTTATTTAGATCACTGCAGAATTCCTGAAACAGAAAAAAAACATTCGCCAGTGATGATGACATCAAATCGTTCCTAGACGGCTTTATTGCTGACAAAGGCAAAGGTTTTTATGAATCAGGAATAATGAAGCTACCAGAAAGGTGAAAGAAAGTGATTGAAAATAATGGACAGTATATCGTGTAAAAATATTTGTGCATCCATGTCATTTTTTGATAATAAATATTTTTGTAAAAAACACAATGACTTTTTGACCAACCCAATATAAAATGATTGTTTTAAATATGTTCAAATAGTCAATCACTTTAAATTTAAATAAAAAAATACCAATTTCCATCTCGGTGGGAGAATCATCATTCTAAATTCAACATACTTAAATCAACATACAGTATCAATACATTTCACATTCAAACAATTTAAAATATTCATCACATCCCCCTCGGTTTAAATGACTTTAGCCATTCTACATTTCTGATCAGGATCCTGCCGTCATCTAGTTGTATCTCATAACTACTTTTGTGTCTTTGCTTTATAATTTTAACTGGTACCATATACCGGTCATCCTCTTTTCATGGGTTAACTTTCTTTATCAATACTTTTCATGATTCCATTCTGGATAAATGGTTACCAAAAAAGGAATATTTTCATATGAATATATGCAGGGCATATCGCATATTTTATCGGAAACCGAGATACCAAGTCATGATAAATTTTTCAATATTTTGAAAAATAAAAATATTTCTCCAGCGGAATATGAGCAAGTCAGACAGAATTGGCAAGATTTTGGATGCCAGACAATGAGAGATTATGTATTGAAATATATGAAAACAGATGTATTGCTGCTGGCAGATTTTATTTTCAGATAGATCCTTGTTACTGTTACTCGACTCCTGGTTTGACTTGGCAAGCTGGAATGAAATTTACCACACAAAAATTGAAATATTTCTAGGAAGATTCATATGACAAACTATTGTTTTATGAAGCTGGAATTCGAGGTAGAGTTGCAACGGTTTTGGGAAATTGATACGTTCGACTACATAATCGTCATACTGAAAAGGATATTGGTATAAAAATTTCAATAAATGAATATGAATTTGATTTGATGTTGGAAGATTTTGAGCGGTCGAAAGACAAAGAAAATTTTGATTTTGATAAATATTTTCGAGAAAGTTATATATTGTATTACGATGCCATCTCATTGTATTTGACATCAATGACCAGATATTTACCGACTGGTGAAATGGAATGGTGTGAAGATGAAGAATTCTTATATACCGAATCGGATTAGAAATCGGAAGATAGTTATGTTTATGAAGTCGATTTGCGATATCCCGATTCGATTAAACCAAAATTATTATCCATTTTGTCCGGGAAAATGGTACCAAAAACACCGGAGGAAGAATTATCAGAATATGAACGTTCGGTTTATCCAGAACGAGCAGATCGGACTGAAAAGCTGGTACAGACATTTCTCGATAAAAGAAAATATATTGTCGAAGGAAGGACATGGGATTTTTATTTACGCCATGGAATGGAATTGGAAAAAATCCATCGGAAATTAGTATACAAGACATCTCCTTGGTTGCGTCCATATATTGAATTCAATATCGCCAGACGAAAGGAATCGGGAAAACATTCATTGGGAGATTTCTTTTTCAAATTGATGAACAACTCGTTTTATGGTAAAACGTTGGAAAATGTTCGAAATCATTCAAATATTAAAATTGTCAATAATCGTAAAATGTTTGAAAAGCTGGCTGGTAAACCAGAATACAAATCTTTGACTCAGTTCAATAGGAAACTTTGTGCAGTTGAAATGCGAAAAACTTCAATAAAATATGATAAGTTCAATTATATTGGATTTACTGTTTTGGAGCTATCAAAACTTTTAATCTAATTTGCTTACGAAGGACTGCATCGGATTTGGAACTTTGAATCGGGAAATGTTTAAATTCATTATACTGATACAGATTCTTGTTTCGTACAAATTTACGATAGTTTAGAAAATATTAACGATAAGTTGAAAGATTGGTTACATAATTCCGATTTGGGAAAATTCAAAGATGAAATGGAAGGTGGAAAATTATTGAAGAAATGGTTGATATAAAATCAAAAGATTATAATTTTAAACATATTTTAGTGGAGAAAAATCTGAAAGGAGATACTTGTAAAAATAAAGGAGTAAAGGATGTAACTTTTGAAAATAGAATTAATATTTTATTTGATAATGAAAAGATAATGATAGAAGAGAAAAATATTATATTGAAATTACATGAAATTAATATTGTATCAAAAACAAAACAGGCATCTTCTGGATACGATAATAAAAAACAATATCCATTCAATCATATAACATCTTTTCCTATAGGTTTTAATAAAAATGAATTGATTGGAAAATATATTTTATTTTAATTTTTATTAGTAAAAAAGTTGATTTTTGAAAATGCGGTTTCTCATTTTTATACTATTTTAAATGAGCAAGTCTGGTTAAACAAGATTGGTATTGATGAATTGCCATTTAAAATGTGGATGAATCCAGTACGAGATGATAAAAAACAATTCACATTGTAAAAAATGCAGCAAAATTTTTCGGCTGGAAATTAGCGGATTATGTGCCGTTTCTTCACTCACAGAAAGGGAAATGCAGGAAACGATTTCCCATTCATAACATAACTCTAAAATAAAAACTATTTTACATCTATCCTTTTTATATGTAACAGAATTGCACCTCAACGTAATTTAAAAATTACTATATTGATGATGCAGTTGCCCAATTCTTTAGGGAATATAGTTTAAATTTTTAATAACGTTTTCTGTATCTATGCTAACATATGTTTTCTTTTCTGTTTGATGGGGTATTCGTAGGAGGTATTATATGATTTCCATAGGGAGGTACAACATTCCGTACATAGTGACATTGTGTCATGCGGGAAAATAATGTAAGGTGGGAAATTTTAAAAAATTGACTGCTGGCATCACTGTATACAGGTGAAATAAATTATGAAGGATTGACCTGACGATGACGAATTATATATCTTAATATATTTTTAGTGGGTGAAGGTTGTTTATTTTTGGAATATCATTGAATTATTACTATTCATTGTAATAAATTTATTATTTTCCGTTGGAATATCCATGTGAAAAATATATGTGTTAAAAGATGGTTCTCTTTAGTCACCAGTAAACAAAATCTTAAAATTCCGGACTGTTTATGAGGGATGCATTTTTAAATGCACCGAACTGTAATATACCATTATTCCTGCCATTTATACAACTTAAATTTATGTTTTTTCTTAATATGAATTTACACAAAATATGTATACATTTATCGTTCAAAATGTGCTGAACCCCAAAGTGATATAAAATTTGCGGCTCAAAATGATATTTTACAAATTAGTTGTATGTTGAATCAAAATAAATTTAATTTATCAGTTGGATTTAGATAAGGTAACCAGATGTTCTCTTTTGTTTTTTTTTTAAAAAAATAGTATTTTTATTCTTTTTTTTACATTCTACGTTTACGACTCAGAAATTTCATTATTTTATGGGATTAAATTATTTATTCGTTTTCATTTTACATTTTAAACATTCGTTTTCTTTTATCAAAAATATGTTTTTAATAAGTTTAATTATGTGATTAATCTAGGAGAATATAAAAAAATTATTTATTTAGGATTATTAAAATACACAGATGAGATCATAAATTTCTTTTCAAGACTTTTATTCTAAAGAATTTTTATATTAAGGCAAGTTGTATTTATATGTTTCCATACTTTACTGTTTGAAACCTTTCATGGTGAAATTTATAAGAACCATTCAAAGAAACTGGAACTTATTTTGTTAAAACTTGAAAAATCCAAGCAACACATTAAAAGAAATAGAGGATTATCTGTAATTCATTCAAAATAAGACGACTCGTTATCCCTTAAATATTGTCCCAAAAACAGGAGGTCGTTCTATGTATTAGGTTGATGCAAAGGAAATGTCGTTTTTAATGTATTTAATATTCATTATTTGAAATATTTAGAAAATCATTAATAAATAAATTCATATTTAAATTACCTTTAAAGCTTAATCTTTACTCTATATTTTGATACCAAGTATGACATTATTGTTGTTAATTTAAGGTGTATTTATTTTATTTTAGAAATGTTAGAAAAGAAGGAAATGAGAACAATTTTATTCTACGATTTCAAACTAGGTCGAAAAGCGTCAGAAACGGTTTTGAATATTAACAATGTATTTGAACAACATACCACGAATTTACGAACAGTACAATGTTGGTTTTCTAAGTTTCGTAGTGTCAACAAGAGCCTTGAAGATGAAGAACACGGTAGTCGACCATCACAAGTTGACGACGGCCATTTGAAGAAGTTAAACAATGCCGACCCGCATAAAAATTCACGGGAAGTCACTCAAGAACTCAACGTTCACCAATCAACAGTTGTTCGCTATCTGAAGAAAATCGGAAAGTGAAAAAGCTGGACAAGTGGGTGCCGCACGAATTAAACGAAAATCAAAAACATCGTCATTTTAACGTGTGTTCTTCTTTACTTTTGCGTAATCAAAGCGACCCATTTCTGGATCGAATTGTAACGTGCTATGAAAAATGAATCCTATACGACAACCAAAATCAATGGTTGGATTCCAAAGAGGCTCCAAAGCATTTCCCGAAGCCAAAATTACACCAAAAAAGTCATGGTAACTGTTTGGTGGTCCACACACGGTTTAATCCATTACAGCTTCCTAAAACAAGGCGAAACAATTTCAGCTGAAAAGTATTGTCAGCAAAATGACAAAATGCACCAAGAACTACAAAAAACGACAGGCATTACTCAATAGAAAGAGGCCCATTCTTCCGCATGACATCGCACGTCCACATGTTGCAAGAAAGACCATGCTGGAGTTAAAGGAACTGGGATATGAAACTTTGCCTCATGCACCATACTCACCAGACCTTTGTCCTACAGACTATCACCTTTTCAAACATTTCAACCAGTTCCTTTGAGAAAAATGCTTCAGAAACCAAGGAGATGTTGAAAGAGCCTTGGACGATTTCATCGCTCCAGAACTCCAGAATTTTATGAAACTGGAATAAAAAAACTTTTTACCTATTGGCAACAGTGTGTTCAATGTAATGGTTTTTTTATTTTGATTAATAAAGTTAATTTTAAAGGAAGTTTTGTTCATTTAAAGTTGACGGTTAAAAAACGACATTTCTTTTGCATCAACCTAATAACATTTACAAAAATTGAACCTCAAATCCTGGAATATACATATGATTAAAAGTTCAACTTTTGTTACTTTTAAATTAGATGACCCTGCCAGTTTTATACAATATTTATAGAGAAAGAGTCGTCTAATACCCTTAAATATACGGTAGGCTGGTGACCCGACAAATGCGCTAAAATGGGATTACATAAATAGAAATGTTTTTTGAAATTTCTTAATTATAAATTCGTTAATGCTAAAATTATTTTTGAAATATAAATTTAATAAATGTTTTTGAAAATAATTCAGTTGAGGGCTGGCATAATGTGTTTCAGTCATCTGTTGCTAGTCTTCATCCTACCATTTACAACATTGGTCGATCATTTCTGTCGTGAACAGAACTTGACAGAGCAAAATACAAGTCTTATATTTAGTGGAATTTAGATTGTATCTTTTGGATATTTGTTAAATTGATAATAAATTTATTTTTTTATCTTTTTATTCCTTATATAAAATTTATATTTCAAAAATAATTTTAGCATTAATGAATTAATAAAAAAAATTCAAAAATATTTATTAAATTTATATTTTAAAAATTATTTTTAGCATTGACGAATTAATAATAAAAAAATTTCAAAAACATTTATGCAATCCCTTTAAGCGCATTTGTCGGAGTACCCGGTAGGCTTAGTAGGAACTTTAAATTGCCGAATCACATGAACGAGACTTAACTAAAGTGACTCTTTAAAAATTCATTAAATTATTATAATAATTATTCTTTTCTGCTGTTGGACCTTAGCCGTTTGGCAGTGGGTACACCAAATTATTAATTCTAGTTATTTTTCCCAGTTATGAGATAAATAAAAGTTTTAAATTTGCAAATTACCAAAACATAATAGAAAGTTAGAATGTTTTAGCCATTATACCTTCATTTAGATATCGTCATTGCCAATGGGTGACGCTGAATACTTTTTGAATTTACTTATAAAATAGATTTTATTAAATTAAAATATTTTTTATATTTGATGATATTTGGTTCTATAATGGTGGTCTATGGGAGTGGTATTGTAAACGAGGGCGCTCGGGATTACAGGTACAAAAGTTATACAAAATACATCGATTTTTGTTTGTGTTTTGAAATTTGTTAAAACAAAATTGACAATAAAAAATTGTTCTTTTCTATGTAAATACCAAAACGTCAAAGTAGGCCAGACCATAATTTATTCGTTGATTTTCAGGTAAATATTTCATGTATTTGAATGTATTTTATTTGAAAAGAAATATTTATATTTTGGTTTTAATGATTATTATTTTTTGTATAATTATTATGAAATATCATGATAATATTTTTTTGTAAATTACTTTAATAAAAACGGTATTCTATATTTTTTTATTTAAGTTATTTTGTAACAATATGTTGTATTAAAAGAAGTACAATTATTTTATTTTTAGAATTTTTTATCAATGAAACAATTTTTTATTTTTAATAGTATTTTTTTTAATTTTGATGAATTAAGTAAATTAATTTAATTAATTTATAATATTAGAATATAAAAATAATATCTACATTAAAAATTCCATATGTGTTGATTTTAGTGTGATTTTGCGTAAAATATTTCATAATTTATTGACATATTTGGAAGGAGTACCTCTTCATAATTGAATCATTAAAATTTTTAAACTCAAAATTTTAGCAATATGTTTTTTTAAATAAATTTTATTTTTTGTATTAACAACTTTTAATTTTTTTTCTTAACTTTAATGTTGTCGGATATAATTAAATCTATGGAAATAGATGAAAACACTTTAACTTATTAAAACAAACATTGATCTCCATACCCATGAAGGTCCAACGAGTTGCTATAGGTATACAAACTAAAACTAATCTTCTAAAGCTTAGCACTCATAATCCCAAAAGAATGTACCATGAGGTTTAAGTAGAGGATTACAGGATCTCATACTATACTATTAGAGGATGGCTTTTTAGTAAAGACAGCTTTCAGGAATTTTTACACAGAGAGACACTTTCATCCAATCTAGTTTCAACACAAACACGAAATGGAAGTACGCATAAACTGGCCAACACCACAGACCCTGTAAAAACAAAGGCGTACATGTTCTATCATCTTTTAGTTTTCAAAAACACTTTTCTTATCTCTATTTATATCACACTAAATAACATATTATTAACTGGAAATTTTCGAATTAAAAATAACTATTTTTCTTTAAAATATTTTCAACAGAAATGTTTCCCGTAAAACATAAAAAAAATTTGCTTTACTCAGCAATATCTAGTTTCAAGGACAAATTGTCCCACTTTTTTTCCCGTACAGACCCAAACAAAATCCAGTGTGCCACTTTAAATCGATAATGAATGTATGAAAGTATGAAAAGACGACACATAGACCCACACACACCTACTTTAAAAGAAATGAGAAAGAAAGAAAACAAAAAAAACAACGAACAACAATTTTCACAAGAACAAGTCCAGTTACAGTAACATGTTGTGAGTAGGTGCGAACAATAATTGATTACCAGCTGATCATTTTCTGTTTCCATTCATGAAATTCACAAAGAAAACGACCTTGAGACTATATAGTTTATTTTGATAAGACAAAAAAATTGTTTACTTTCTTTTGAATTTTATTAAAAATCAGATTTCATTTATTGTTGTAATTAATAGCTTGTTATTTAATATTTATATATTCGTAAATTATAATTATCTAAACGATAATTATTTATTATAATAATTGATTTTGTTTTCAATTTGAAAATAAAACAGATCGAAAAAACTAATGAATTGATTAAATTATTATTATTATTATTACTCAAACACCTACACAGCCGATTGACGATTTAATATATAAACTAAAGGAAAACCAATTGAATTTTTCATTTTATAATAAATCCGTTTTATTATTTTAGCTGAATTGAAAAACGAAATAAACGTTATTTGAAAGTAAGAATTTTATTTATTTATATATATTTTTGATAATCTATTTATGAAATAAAATTAGTTGTGATTTTTTGTTGTTTTTATATAAACTGTATGTAACTAGCCTTTTGTAAGAGTTCATCATTTTTTTCTGTTTGTTTGTTCGTCTGTATGTTTTTCATTGATAAAAGTTACAATCATCCAAATATGGAACGAATCAAAGGCGATTGGGCAAATTTATCGATCATCTTTCTATCGAATTTTCTAATGTCATGTTACCAGTAGGTGGGGAAGAAAATTTGTCAGTTACTCTACTTACATATAGAGAAAAAACGATTTATTTCTTTCGAATTTTAAATTTGAAAATAAATCAAAACAACTCAGCTTTTTTTGAATTTGAATACTTATCTTTAAATTTTTTAGTACTAAAATAATTTTTTGATACGAAAAAAAGATAACAATAAACACAATGATATCGGTAATGTTTATTTTTATATAAATTTTTGTTTATAATAAATAAAAAATATCGTGTTTATAAAAATAACTACAACAATTAGACGCTAGTATCATATCTGCAAAACTCGTGTTTGTGTGTGTGTTTGTCTGTATGTTTCTCATTGATAAAAGTAAACATCGTCCAAATATAGAACCAATCGAATGCGATTGGACAGATTTATCGATAATCTTTCTAATCGAAATCTCTGATGTCATGTTACCAGTAGGTGGGGAAGGAAATTTTTCAATTACACTTACAACAACATACAGAAAAACAAAACCATTTCTTTGTCTGTCGAGTTTAAATTTGAAAATAAATAAAATCAACTCAGATTTTTTTTTGAATTTGAATATTTTTTCGTTCTTTGTTTTTGAAAATTATTTTTTGTAGAACTATAATAAAAGCAAAATATATCCCTGATACGACCATTAACGAAATGATATCGGAAATAGCGTTCGCTGTGACATATATCGTTTCACCGTTGTATTCGAATTTACCGAGACGTCGAGTCGACGATTTTGCGATAGAACTGAACAATCTTTTGAAATTGAAAATTGCCCCGTTTTGGTTTCCCAATCAACCGTTTCGTGGAATTCATCAACGATGTTTTCGCGTCAATGGACCATACGCCGATCCGATTTTGTATATGGCCGCTACGAAATCGGGAATAAATCAAGAGGAATTGTTGAATTTTCTGCCGAAAGAAGAACTGAAAATCTGGATTGATCCCGGTGAAGTTACGTATCAAATCGGTGATCAATCTTCGGAAATCAAATGTCTGTTTCGTTATAATTCCGCAATTAACGATCAAATGTCTCAAAATGTTCATTATAACAATAGTAACAATAATAATAATAATAATCACGAGTCGTCACAATCAAACCAAAGCAATTTTTATCTTCCGAAAAGTCTCGTTCCGAGTTTTACGGTTTCGTCGTTTGCTAAAACGAAATTCGGTTCGACGAAATTGAAACCAAATACGTCGTCATCGACAGCGTTGATTGAACCGGTCCGACCGAATTCCTTGAAATTATCATCATCGTCGACAATCGCTGCCGATTCAACGAATAATTCTTTCTCGTTCACACCGGACTCCTGTAATTCGAGTGTTCTTTCTCCGAATTGTCCGAATTTATTGGCGTCACCTGAATCGACCGCTCTCAATATCTCGTGTTATCTTCCGTGGAATATCGATACCAATGGTAATACTAATACGAATAATAATAATAACAATAATAATATCAACGTTAATAACGCGTATTCGAATCTGTTAACGATCAACATTCCGCATTATAGCAGTAAAAACGGTCGCGAATCGTCGGGTGCCGGTTCTTTAAATTCCGAGCTCAATTCTCCGGTTCACGGTTATTGAGAGACGACAGAAACGAGCGAAAGAAGAGAATGGGATTTATTTATTTTTTGTGTGAGAAAAGAGTAAAAAAAATCATTTTTATCTCGATATATTATTAGGGTTATATCTATTTTTTTTTGGTTTTTTTGAAGAAAAAATAGATATAATTATTATTATTATTACTACTATTATTATTATTATTTTTTTTCATTTGAACTCGAATATTTTATACGACTGACTGCGAACATTATCATTCTTGTTATTGAAAGAAAATGAAAATTGAACCAAAAAAATATCGAATGAACTGTCTCTGAAAGTACGATAATATTACTATTATTTATTACTATTATTATTATTATCATTATTTTATTCGAATATTATTGATACAGAGACAGAGATACACCAAATGATAATATATTATATATGTGAATAATAAACGATATGTTGAACATATTTGCTGTAAGTGACCATTTTTTAGGTGATTTTTATACTTTCTAATGTCGATAATTATTCTATTAATCTATTGCTGCTGATATGAAATGTTTTCTTTTAAGAAATGTATTAGCTTTATCATTAAATACTGATAAACGACGATTCATATTAAATAAAAATTAATTATCAAATTTTTGTTTTGCTTTACGATTTGTTACGAATTCCAATAGGAATTTAATGTCAATGAATGTGACAAGTTGAAACAATAATATAGAAAACGATTCAGAAGAAACTGCAGTACATTATAACCTCTAAATTTGACCACCTCACATTTAGCCAATGTTTGATTGGATCATTGGATCATTAGCCTTTGCGTTAAGGACTATTGTTACAATTATAATGCTCTAAATACGAAGTTTTTATTACATTTCGTATCCGTATGTTCCTCGTATTTAAATCAAATTTAGAATGTTTGCATACGGTTTTCGTAATTAAAATTATTGTATTACCGACAAAAATAAAAACATCAATCGAAGATATACGTTCCTCGATTTCTCGACCTGTACATGTAACAAAGTCTACATACGTTTCTAGTAACGAAAGGGTTAACAAAAAAAATTTTTAATAAACATTTGTATATCTTTTCTTTATGTTCTTACAGTTTCCTTTGTCACTGTTTAGTATAATTATGTTTCTGAGAAGGCATTAGTAGAACATAGACTGGTATACAGACTCAACCGTTGAAACCACTGAGAAAGTACTCAATGTCAAGTATTTGAACGAGTACTCCATATATGTTCAGCTTTTATGCATTCCCCAATGTCGGCCAAATTTAAAGGTATTTTGCAGACATGGGTAAATGGATTTTATTATCAATGAATGATATCAAAGAAATGTGATAAAAGATAGATTGTTATTGCAATATTATTCTTACATTATTTTTGGATAATAATGATCAAATTAATTTCAAATTTGATTTACTTTGCTATTCTTTATTTAATAGAAGTTGATGTTTGAAAATATTGAAAAATATTTGACGATATTATTTAAATGTACATAATTGATATCCATTTGGAGTCTTATTCTTTGCTTGGGGAAATGTTACATTAAAGTTTACCAACCATATCTCTTTTGATACTTCGTTCATTATTTGTATATTGATTCGCCGTTTAGGTGCTGACCACACACACTACTTATTCATTTTTATCTTTATGCTAGGTTTTTGTTCATTTAGGCATCACAGATCAGCACCAAAACTGCATTACAACTTGCAATTATTAGCGGGCTGTTGCGTTTGCAAACGAAAAGAACATGTTACTATATATCAATTGTTGTTAGACAAGCTCGATGCTCTGTTTCTGATATATATATCTTCTTGAAATAAAATTTGTTTAGAGACTATTGGTTCTCATGTTATGTATGAAACTACATTCCTCACAAGTCAGGCTCATATTATTGATGATTTGTTTATTTGCACTGTATTGGGCTAGTGCGGTGGTTGAGATGCCTACAACGTTTTGGTGACTCCAAATTGAAAATAGAAAGTCGGTGAAACTGAAATTAGATTTATTTTACCTGTAATTGATTAAATATGGTAGATTCGAGCGTTATGTGGACCTAAAAGCAAATTGATAATTCGTTAGTAGAAATTCTTACTTATATTCAATTCCTATCAGGTATTTAATATTATTGCGAATCTTAGTCTACCAGGACTTTAATCTGTTTTCCCGTCTCCGTAATATAGGAAACCTTGAAGAGTTCAGTAAGTGTCGCAGTTAGGATATCTTCTAATTGTATTGGAAATATTGATGAAAGTAAGGCATTTTGTAATCGTTTCCATCCATATAAGATTTATATATGCTTTTATAATTGATTGGAAGGAATAAATAAAACCTAGTTTAAATAAGACCTAGACCCCCTAACGAACCGCATAAATTTATTTAATACTGGAGAATAAAGAAGTTACTCAAATTTCCTAGATAAGTCGTGTTATTACAGTAGTAAATTCGTGATGCTCGTAGTCCCTTTATTGGAATGTTATAATCCCGAAGGAAAAGGTGTATATCGATTGAATGAAAGATTTGTATGAACCAAATTCCTGCCAGGAATATAATACAGATTTTGTAATAAGTCGCAGGTCTTTAATGGTGTTCTTAAAAAGTACTACACGAGTATTTTTGTCATGCGTGTGAAGACTATACCCAACCATGGGTGACCTTAGACATCTACGTTGGAATAAGGGTGTCGTCAAGAACTATAGAGTTAGAGTTCGGTCGATTTCCTAGTTAACTACATTTAGTAAGGTTGGATTTCAGTGGTTATCAACTGGCTAGAATATTATGTTTGTTCCCCATCTCTTAGAGAACCTCACCAAACGGTGCCATCAAGCTGATATCATTAACTTATAGGCACAAGAAACTTTACTTGCTTCTATTTAAATTCCAACGATTATACAGACACAGACATATGTATTTTTAAACCAATGTAATTAAAATCAAAGAAATATGTTATGAAATTTGCGTTTTTATCAAAAGATTACAATATTGCAGGCCATGTTTTAATCTTTTGTTACTTCATTATATATTGAAAAAACATTTTTGTATAATAATTGTGTAAATGAGAATAGCGAGAGAACAGTTAACGTTTATTTTAACTACACGAGGTTTTTTATTGTTTGCAAATTCTATCGATTAAAACAATTTTCCGACTTTTCCACTACACTCTCTCTTACCTTAAAGTCACAAATACGTACTCCGTCTGTGAACTGGAGAGTCACGCTCTTCTCTGGTTCTTTCATTTTTGTGCTCACGTAATCTGCGAATCATGCCGGCTGAATGGTCGCTTGCTTTGACCTTGGTTGCCGCACCTCGTCCGATTGAATTTGACTACCTGTAACTGAATCCGTTGTGCTATCCCATGTCTGATCGTCTTCCTGGTCTGAGTTGTCACTTCAGTCGTCTGAGTTCATCGATACGGGGACGTCTCGAGAATTCGATATTCCCCCCAGTCGTGCAGTTTACGTTCGAAGGTTTCACGAAAGGGGTGTCTTCTACTAGTAGTTCCCTCGTCTGCACAACTACATTGTCCCTTGTCACTGCCGTTTTGCAAACATTGAGGACGCTGGAATCACGCTTTTCGAATTTGGAGTGGTGTTGTATCACACTACAATATCGTGAATTGGCTTCCCACTCCGCTCTGCCATGCGCTTAATGGTTTTGGTGGCAGTGTTTAACGATACAATTTCCAATAAGCCGATTTGCGCACCGAAATCGCGTTTTGACTCCCATTGTGTATGTCGCAAAATTATCCAGTAGAACCTCTCGTGGTTGACAAAATTCATTGAACACCGCTTTCAGAGCGGCACATAAATCTCCGTCGCATTCTGAAGCAATCCTCCTCCAAACCAAAAAGCACCACTGTCTGCAATCAACCAGTGTCATATACTTTCCATCGGATGAGTGTCTCACTTCCATGGCCAGCCGCTGCCATGTCCCTTTGACGCCCACTCACCCTTATCTCATTTTACTGCTGACTGACTGATTGATGCTCATCGAAGGCATCCTTACATTATCATCTGAATCTGCATCACGTTTCGACACCATTGACCCCACAATTTCCTCACCACTAATGTCATCCATCTTACCCCGAAATAATGGATGTTCTGAAGCGTTTCTAAACTATCTATCTCTACAAAGATACCGGTCGCTATCAAACTCACATCACACAACACTCGGCCATAATTATTGTCGGGTGCTTTTCCCCTAGCCTTTCATTGATTCTTCATTTGCGAGACATTTAGTTAATTTCTCCACAATGTCCTCTAAACAAAGTTCTACGGTATCGTCCCATCCACCTCGGTAGGCCAGCCTTTTTAAGAAAACCGTCCAGAGATGAGCAGCCTAATCAGAATAATATGAATGAGTATTTTGATTGTAAATGTAATTTAATTTTTTGATTTTTAATTTTGAAAAAATTTCTTATTTGGATTTGCGACCCCTGAAATTTTTAAAACTGAAAAATTCAGATGCACATATAAAAATTTTTTAAAACAATTGAAAATTTTTGAATGATCAAAAAAACATTGAATTTTCGTTTCCCAATAATTGCTAAAAAAACAATTAACAGTAATTTGCAAAGATATAAATTTGTTTTTTTAAATCAATAAAGTTTGTACAAATGTATGAAATTCAAATATATTTCTAGTCAATAAATGTCAGTTCTTTCTATGATCGAAATAATCATCCGCTAATCATTATTCTGTTTTTTGTCAATTTTTCGAATATTTCTCATTAAACACCTGACGAGGAATGGACAATCAAAGTTTTGAAAAATCTAATTATTTAATGACCATACACTCAGGTGCAAAATAAATCGGGCACTTGGGTGTCTTTTAAAAAATCAATTATATCTGGCACAATTTGCGTTATCTGTGCGCCGTTTTGTTCAGTTCATCTGCTGATATATTAAAAACTGTGTTTACAAAAAACCATGAAGAAACTTTGCGTAGTTCTTGAAATAAATAATTTTTAGGATGACTATATTGATCTAGAGTGAGC
>MQRK01224834.1:0-16693 GCA_001938485.1 Girardia tigrina
AGCAGCAGCGATAAACATATATTCAACATGAAAGAAACGATAAAGGCTTTTTCAAACGATAAATTGTCTTTTGGGTAAAGAGAGAGAAGGAATATTTGATTATAAATAAAGATATAAAATAAATTTGGAATTTATTTTTTTAAAAATTACAAAACATTGGTTGTTTTAAATGCAGATTCAACTGAGAATGAAGCGGTAAGTAAAGAAAATCTAAAGCATAAAAGATTCACAAAAACGGAAATGTTATTTTCAAAAATGACCGACTTTTTAATTGATTAAGTTATATTTCAAGGTTAACTTTTAACTGAATGTCTTCCATTTGACTTTTTCTAATTGGAAAAATATGATTTGAAAATAACGTTTCGTTTCAAGAAAAAAGAATTTTTAAAAATAATTTATAGCATTATTGAGCATCTTGTATGACATCTTCATTTAAAATGCGACACTATAAGAAAATATGAAACTTTTCCTTTCATTAATATATGCAATTTTCAATATTTGCTTTGTGCTGCGTCATAAAATTATAAAGGGTAGGCCGCATTCTTTAAACATCGACTTTAAAGAGACAAATAAATTTTCGTTGCTTTCTGAGACAATTTCCCTCCACAAAATGAACAAACCCGGCCCCAAATCCACCAGTGTTATGAATTTCCCTTCCGTTGTGTGCTTAACATCCATGGCGAGCCGCTACCATATTTTTTTGAATCCTAACTCGTTTTTTTCCCACTTCACTAGGGAGGGATCAATCGACATGCAGTGAGTACATCCCTTCAACTCTGCTTGGACATATTTCTCCGTCACTCGTCCTTGGCTCTAAATTGACTAGTTTCAATTTCTCTTGAAGCTCTTCTTATCAACTACCGAAAGTCCCTGAGGAAGTCGGTCATGAGCTTGAACGCACTCAAGGTCATGCAATAGCCACCTTTATCGTCTCAATGATCGCTTTGATCTCCGGCAGGTTAATGTGATCACCATCATCTTCCTTGCACAACCGATATGCGTTTTCCACCACTGCTTCCCGTATCTCTACAGAGATACCAATCACGATTCAACTTTCGTCGCACTATACTCGACCATGAATGTGATCCGGCTCTTCTCATCTGCCTTCCCCGGATCCTCACTTTAGATTCGTTTTACCAATTTCTCTTCAATATGCACTACTCTCGGTCACATGACATCGTCTACCTACCACAGAAGGTCATTCTCTTTAGGGAACTGAATGTTGACCTCAAATAAACACCAACTGGGAAGTGATGTAATCTATCTAGATTTAGGAAGACATATTTATGTTTCAGATAAATGCTTCTATCAACTCAATTAGAAAAGTTCTTTCTTAAATAAATAACAATTGGAAAAACGAGTTATTGCTCATTTATTTAAAGCAATGTCAAAACATGAGATATGTTATTGTGTAACAAGAAAAGAGTTATGGACTATCCTTTACTTTATTATGTTCAATTTTTCTCTCGAGAACATATTTAAGTTTGAACACAAATTAAAAGTTTTCATAACTCCAAAAATTCATTTCTATCACAAAATTAGTTTTTTCAAACAAATTAGATGGAAACATTTTTCTCCATAGAAACCCTTATAAAAAATATAATGTAATATAAATATGAATATTTTAAAATTCGTAGTTTAAATTTACTAAATATCTTGTACAATTTATGTTTTATATTTAATTTTTTCAAAATTCTAGTTTTATATTTTTAAGTTTTAGAGATTTACCGGGATTTTCTGAAAGTAAGCGCATCCAAAAATAATAGCACCTGCGTTGCTTTTTTTGCTTTCATATGAATTGATCAAAATAATAATTGGTCAATTTCGAGGTAAAAATGGAAGTTTCAAAATTAAGCACATGCGCCTATTTTTTGGGACAAAGTGGTACACCTAAAAACATAAAAACTAAATACAAGAGCGAAGCGCTTATTTAAGGAAAAACATAGTATATTCTAAGATTTTTGTTACGGCTCGGTAGTTCGCGTAACCAATCATGAAGTTACTAATGTATTTGATATCGCAGCTCCGGGTGTATAGTTCGCTGACCATGATGATGTTTTCTTGGATCTGACTATCGTTGACGATGACCAAACACAATTTCTCGGTTTTGATATAACTGCTGATCTTACCGGGAAACTTGAGGTCTAGCACCGCATTGAGTGGTGTAATGACTGGATCGTTTAGCGGATTTTTTTAACGTCATTTAACTCGAATTTTCTTTTGTTGAAATGCATAAGGTGTAGAATGAATCGATATTTCGCATTATTCTGCGTTGCAAAAGATTCTTTTGTTTTCTCGATCGACGAGGCATCTTTAAATCTGGCGGGGAATTTGGTATCGACCCGGATCTCGTTATTGATTGTTACAATCTTTAGTATTAATGTTTTTTGACAACTGGCAATGTATTTGTTTATATTCGTTTTGATAAATCGTGAATAAAGAGTAAAGCTTTTCGTAATCAATGTTTATTTTTATTCATCAAAGAGTTAGTTTAAACAACTGTTAACTTTTAAACAACAGTTAATATCAAAAAAAATTTTATAAAAAATATACACGGTTTTTTTAAATAAATAATTTTTGTTAACACTTTTTATCACATAAAAATTTACATAGAAAATATTTGCGTATAAAAATTTTTTACATAATTAAATTTACATTTAAATTTGTCATCTATATAATTTCCTGCAAAAAAAAATAAAATTTGGTGTTCAACGAATTCTTACAAAAGTTACAACACAACAATTTTTAAAACTTTAATTTAATAATTTATTAAAAGCAAATAAACGCCATTTAAAAATATATTTTTTGATAATATATTGCGACGGTTTAACTGTCATCATCAGATCACTGATTATGTTCTTTTTTATTGCTTTTATATGAGAAATGGATGATTATGCAATCACTTACGTAAGTCTAATCGAAAACTCTTAACAAATTAGTTGGGAGTGCTGTTTGAGAATTGATTTTCGGATCACATGATCTTATCACATGACACTCTCTCACAATAATTTTTAAAATGCTTGCACAAAATCTTAAAATCATTTATGCTCATATTACATTTACTCATTTTTTTATGCTCAGCAATATTACTCTTTCTCCCTTTTTGAACAAAAAAAAGAACATAATCAGTGATCTGATGATGACGGTTAAACCGTTGAAATATATTATCACAAAATATTTTTTTAAATGGCGTTTATTTGTTTTTAATAAAAAATTGCAATCTTTTTTCAAGTTTATTAATAATTTATGTTTCATATTTGAAAGAATCGATTTTGTTTTCTTACTTTTAAAGTTTAAATTTTAATTTTTTTCAAAAATTATAATTACATTTTCATTTTACAAGTTTTAATTATTAATTATTATATTATAATTTATAATATTCAAATTTCTATGTGAACCTTAAACATTTTCGTATAACACTGATTTAAAAAAGAACAAATTACAATGTGATTGTTTTTTATGTTGACAACATAAAGTAATTTATAAATGACTTTCAAAAATAGAAAAGGTGATTTACATCAAAATGTTAATGCATTTCCAAGGAGAGGCTACATGGTATATGCACAGCATTTAAGATAGATTGAAAAGTAAAACCTCACAAACATCAACTCTTATTGTCAAATAGTATGCAGAAGAATTGAATTTTCATTGACATAAGAACACTTATGAAATTTGAGGAATTATGTGTCAGATAGGAAAAGAAGATTTAAAATTTAAAAACGATATATTAAAAATTTAGTAGCGAAATTTGGCTTTCTTGAAGTTCCAGAAATGACTATTTCTTTTTTCGTAATTTTTTGTGTCATACGAGATTCAAAAAAAATAATATTTCATAGTGGACACATAAGTCAGAGATAACTTGCAAAAGAGGTTTAACAAAGAGTATTAAGTTTTATAGTTGGAAAAACATCATAAACTACATCACGCTTCAAATAAACTACGTCAAATGCTTAAGGGAGTCAGAATAAATCGAAAGAAAATCACAATAGTTTGGACGATTACCGAAAATACGTTTAAATATTTTAAAATATTATCGTAATTTGAAACTGATTTTTAAAATTAAAATAAAATCAAATATTAATATTATAAGTATTTTTATTTATATTGGTTTAAGATTTATAAAACAAATTGTTTCTCAAAAAATAATAAGTTTGTTTAATTATTAGTTTTAAACATTTTTTGTAATAAAATAAAATTTAGATGTCGAAAGTAACTGTTAATAATAAATCCGAGGATGTTCCAAGAACATCTAATACAGATGATTTTGAAAGTATTTTAAATGATTATATCTGCGATATAGAATCAAAATTTCGTGGACATGGAGCTTCACTTGAAAGGTTTAATGGAGAAGTAAAACTTTATACATTTATTTAAAATCTGGATTATATAAGGTAATGGGAAAATATTAAAATATTAGAATAGAAAAATGTCATGAAACACTCAATATTCACAGACAGAGGACAAGTAAAGGGTTTCCACTTCAAATCAAGACTTGCTATTTCATTGAAATTTTTATGAATTTCATGAAACTTTACTAATTATAAAAGTTATTAACTTTCTCAACGTACTGGGATCTACATATTTGCAAACGTGCCGGTAAATTTTTTATTTATAGTCAGTTTACTTACATTTCGTAAGTAGATGCTTTATTCATTGTTTACTTAATAAAGGATTGTGTACTATCAGTTTTAAATGTAAATTTATTCTTTCCCATTTTAACTACTTGGTTGTATTTTACGTATTCGAATTTGTTTAATATTACTATTTAAGTCTGTTTCCTGCTTCTAGATCCATCCTATGTGCTATCAATGATGAGCACTGCAACACAGAGTTGCCAAATATTGAGTCTTGATTTCCAACGAATTTGAGATCATGCATAGATCTGATATCAAAAATATTATTTTAAATGAAATACCTAAATGAGATTCTGAATGGATGTTTCTCGTTTATTTTAGATGATTCATGGTAGCGACTTTCCAATCTCTCACAATCGTCAGTTTTGTCAGATTCAAAACACCTGATAATATTGGAGGATTTAGCAGCTTTGAAAATTTTGAAACATTTAAATCTCGGAGATTATGTTTAAATATTTTAGTTATGATTTTATATGATTATGTATATTTATATACATTCAATGAATGGTACCAACAAATTGATGGGAAACCCGGGGATCTTCATGAGCACGAACTTTAGCTTCAATTTTTCTTTCTAATATTGAAGAAAAAAATTAGTCATGAAGACATCAAACCACGCTTTTATAGACGCTATGTTGATATCTTTTTAAGGTTTGATAATAAAAAACAGGTTGAACCTTTTCTTTATTACATGAATTCTCTACATTTCAACATTGATTTCAAAGTTGAAAATGTAAACAATAATTGTTTACCTTTCTTATACCTTCAAATTGAGATAGTAAAAATGGTCTGACAAAAAGCAAACAGATATTGGTTTTTACACAACGCACAATAGTTTCTGTAAATCCAAATACAAAAGAAATATGATGAAAGGTTTAATCTTTACATGTTAGACACTCTCTTCAACTTTTAGTAAGTCTAATAGAGGTATAAAAATTGGTGAATTTATTAAAACATATTATTACAAAAAATGGGTATTCTAAATTGGTAGTAGAAAGATTTACTTGAGAAACCGTGGATAAAGTAATTATTTCGAAAAAAGAACAAGATAATGTCACTGATAATCAGAACACAGATAGCAACAATATTATTAATTTTTGAGTTGTTTTAATGATACATTTTTCTGAGGGTTTCAAAATATTCAATAATTCTATTATAAAATTTGACAAAGATAATTTATTAAACCTAAGAATCCTTTCAAAGTCACGTAAAATAGCAAGTATGATTCCCAAAAAATCCTCCGCTCCTATAGGTTTTCAATCTATTTTAGTTTACCAGTTTAAATGTAACGGGTGCGATTCCATGTTCGGAAACATGTCGTCATCTCTGTAAACGAAACGAGGAACATAATAGAAAAGAGGGTGAGAGTTACATTGCTCAATATATAAAGAAATGTTTAGACAGTGTAGTATATTTAAGCAATTTTAGATTTTTTTGTTCACAATTTGATGATTACTGAGAGAAGGTGATGTGAGAAGCACTGAATATTAAGACTTTCGATCCAAAAATCAAATTGCAAACACCATCCTCTTCTACTCTTTTGAAAATATTTTGAGGCTTTAGTGATAACAAAATGATTATGTAAACAATCTTTCCATGTACAGTAAAACATCGTACAGAACCCCCTCTAAGTCAATAACTTCACTAAATCCTAAGTTTATTTTGGAACGGAAATTTTAGCATAGATTGTCATCCCTCTACCTCAAAATCCTCTTTATCTCGTATCTAGAACTATTTTTCTGGTGCCATAGATGAAATATTCCCTTTAAAATCGAACTTTAACTAAACTTTGTATAAGTCGAACAAGTCAACTATAGCATTTAAGCTGAATTTTTAAACGACATTAATTTTTAAATTTCAGTTTATAAAATTAAATTAATTCCCATTAAAAACGTGAAATTTGTTTTAATATTCATTTAAATGTGATACATTTAAATTTTCAATTTGATTTTTGACACAAATATCACCCCGTGCCTCCAAAATTAACTCAACGAAAATTGGTGGGGCTTTCTATGAATCAAAAGAAAGCTGTGCTTGACAGATTAGAACGTGTCGAGAAAGCAGTTTCCCTGGCAGTAGAATACTGAGTGGCCAAATTCACTATTTCATCCATAAAACAAAAGCGGGATTCCATTCTAGAGGCGTGGAATAATAACTGCTCAATTGAGCCGAAATGGTCAAAACGGAACAAATTAATGTAATGATCTCAACAATAAAATGATGGAAATGTTTCACCTTTGCCGACAAAAGAATATTCCCTTTCGAAGCTCAATAATCCCAGAGAAGACCCGTAATGTTGCGGAAACTTTAGATTTCAAGGCAAGCAATGGATGGTTAGAGAGGTTTCGGTGAACTCTCAATTGTGAACTCCTTAGCTGTACTCTCATTTAAATCTCGTCTCATACTTCTCATTGCCAATTATTCCCCCGAGGATGTATTCAAAGAGGGCGAAACTGCTTTATTTTACCGTAAATGGCCCCAACGCTCCTTGATTCAACGTGGAGAAAGTGTACATGGAAGGAAACAGTCAAAAGAAAGACTATATGTTCTCCTAGCGGCAAGCATGACAGGGGAAAAGTTAAAACCTATGGTTATTGGACATGCGGCTTATCCTTGAACATTCAAGAGGAATAAAATTGATGTGAAAAACTTGTCTGAGGTGTGGAGATCTAATAAGTTCGCATAGCTAACTAGTGCGTTCCAGAATTACAGAACTGAATGTCAAGATGAGAAGCTCTGATAGAAAAATAATCCATTTTATTGACAACATAAACGTCAGTTTATCAGTATTGATATAGTTTCGCCTAATGATGACTGTTGATCCATCGAAGTTAATCGCAATAAATTTTGATAATTTTTTTGTCTTTTAAAAGTAACTTATCATTGTTTTTCAAATATATATATATAGAAAAAATACTTCAATTTTAAATGTAAGAAAGATTCGATAATTTTTCTTTGTCCTCCTGTTTAACATTTTTATCTACTTTCGATTTTTTATCTAAAATTTTTCAATGAACTTGGCTGTCATATTTGCCATATTAATAGATAAGAATTCTAAAGTTTATCAAAGAAGTATGAAAATTTTAAACATTATTTATGTGTTCGTCCAATGGTTTATTTTCTTTCTTTTCTTTATGCTTATGTGAATTGATGCTTGGAATCCATTTCTCGTTTCCTGTCAAAATTTGTTTTCGACCTGTCTTAAGTACACTCAAGATGGTAACATGTTTGTGAGAAATACTTTAAATTGTATGTGAATGGAGTATGTTAATTTGACTATGTTGAACTTAAAATGGCGATTCTCCCACTCAGATGGAATTTAATATTTTTTGTATTTACGGTAATTGACTATTCGAAAATTATTAAAATAATAATAACGAAATGATAAAAATCTGATAAGTTAAAATTTTTGAAATTAACAATTAAAATCATATTTAATATTCTTTAAAAAAGTAATGCATTTAAATATAAATAAAAAAAACAATGAAATTTAAATTTATTTTTAAAATTTGATAAAATATTTTTATTTATTTATAGTTTTTATAATAAAATAGTTAAAATTATTAATTTAATAAATATTTTATGAAATTAAAAAATAATAAGTATGTTAGAAAGATTTATAAAAATTGTTCGAATAATCATTATTTTAAAGACATAAAACCAATTAGAACGATGTCAAATCGTAAAAGATGTTCCGAGAGTTGTGAGGACTCTAAATGTGATACTAATCCTTGTCTCAATGCTTAGTAACTATGTTAAATTGAAAGTCGATAAGAACCCTAATTCTTTATGTTTGCATCTTGATCGTTTATTAGGTAAAGTTGTATAACATGCAATGGAGTTTTAAAATGTGCCCCCCTTTGTTTCAGCCTTTACCAGTCCTTGATGAATACAATAGATCTTTTGGATATTCATACGTCGCAAAGATCGAAATTCTAGCTTTTAATTTTTATACAAACGCTGAATACTTCTGATATCCAACGCAGAAGTGCTGACGGAATTTATGGCACTTGTGGCATCAAAAATCTTATAAATGCACCTAATAAAATGACTTTTCATTATAGTACGGTAAAAGTGAAGTCTTTCAAAAGTTCATAATAAACAACAATAAGGTTTTTTGATGATAGATTCACGTCAATAAACAGGGACAATGCTTATTCTCTTCTCAAAAACGACATTACTTATTGTGTTATTATTTCCAAAAGAATCATATTTATTAGCAAAACCCTACTCCAGCTTGCTTTTGCAAATATAATTTTTATCAACCTAAATAACGTAGTGGGTTATACAAAACATTTTTTATATATAAAGTATTCAAATAGTTTAAAAAAATAAATATATTATATGAGAAGTTTTAAGAAAACTTCAAAACATGCATATTTTCAGAATTGTTTATATTTAAGTAAAGTCCATGCAAAGCATTTGTAATGACCAATGTCAAGGATTTTAAACACTTCTCAAAAGTGGAGCTTCGACCACCAAGGTGCCATCCAGCAAATGGAAGGACACCGACATTGGATCAAGCGTTTCTGGAACTTCATAATACCTCGAAAATTCTTTAAATGAACTTGAATTAGCGGTTTTAACATCATGACGACCTTTAATATGGATTTTATTCAATTCTGTGTATACACTAAAATCGGAAGGTTCGTAATCTTTATCGACAGTTATTTCAAGATGTATCTTTTTGCCATATATCGCATCATCAACAACTACCGGTCCACTTTGACCTGAAAAAAATATTAAATAAGATAAAGAATCACAATAGTTTCAAAATTACCCGTGACTTTAACCAAAGAATTACTAAATGTTGAATGAGAGTCTGATATAGCCTTTATTCCGAGTCCGTCCTTCAGTGTTACCGAAATATTTTCTTGTTGTTTAATGGGAGCTTCAAGAATCAAAATTCCGTCCTAAAAGAAGATAAAATTAATGATAAAATTAACGGGCAAATAGCAAACAGTGGTTTGATGACATTGAAACTTTTTAATATCAACACTTGGAGGAACTGTAATAGTTTTACTGAATTCTCTATAACTTTTCTGAGTTCCTACGGTAGTTTCCTTTTTAGCTATAATTGTGACTTTGGTATCTTGAGCTGTAATTTTAATATCTTCTGGTTTAAATCCTGATGTATCTAACCTGACTTTAAAATGAACCTTAAATATGTAAAAATTAAAATTTGTGGAAGTAAGTAAGAAATGTGGAGTACTTGTTTATCATCTGAAACTTCATAAGCGTCTTTAAAGAAGTCTGTACTCGTCAGACACTTCTGACTAAATTCTGGTCTCTCGATGTACGGAGCAGGGTCGCCACTCGTCGTATGAAAACTTTTCGATGTTTCCGTCTTCGTTTTTCCATCACTAGTAATAATCTTTTGTGAAAAGCTCGCTACAGAATGATGTGTGGAATCCGAATTCGAAAATTCTCCAAATCCATCGGTAGGCTATAACAAAAATATAAATAATTTCAAAGAAATTTTTTATCCCACATCTAAATCAAACAATCCACTTTTGATTCTAGCAAAATCCTGATCCCAACTAGTTCGGGATTTCGTTATCCAATCTTTGATTTCTGAATTCCATAAATCATCATGGGAAAATTGGTTTCGGGTGGCGACGGCTTTATTCTCCGTGGAAGAATGCACTGAAACATTACTTTCCAGTTTGTTGAACATATCCTTCCTTCTCTGCTCAAAGTTTCTTGAGTCTCGGTTGACGGGAATCGTTATTTCTTGATGATACATTCTTTTCTAAATAAAGATTTAGAAAAGATTTATTCGAAAATAAATTACCGTTTTTTGACCGTTTCAGACAGGTGATTAAAAATAAATTTATTTAAGTCAACAAATCTGGAAATCGATTTCGGTGTTTATTGCTTTTATGAAGGAAAACCTGCACAAAACTCGCAGAATTTTACAAACAGAAATTATGATTCATTTTATATTTGATGGATTCCTTATCTGGTGTGTAGGGAAATAATTCTCTTCCAGCTTCGTCGTAGGGTACCTGTCAACAACACCAGACAGGCAATGGACTGGTTTCTATTTTTTAAGTAAAATCTGTATATTTCGCCACGAAACGGTGACATTTTATTCCCTACTCGGAATTCTGCTAAATAAATATTCGTTGAAAAAATAAATATTTTTAACCATAAAAATCAGTTTTCTTTTCTCATTACAAATCAATAAAATATTTCGTCGATTAATAAGAAAATAATATTTAATTAGCCAAAAAAATTAATAATAAATTTTTAATTTTCAAAAATACTTAAATTATATATTTTTTCATTAATAATTCGAAATAATATAAATAAATAATATTTCGAAATCAAAATAATAATAATAATTTATAATTTTTTTTAATTTCATTTGACTTTTATATTAAAATAAAAAAGAAGTAAAAAATATTCTTTTTCAACAAAAAAAGTTAAAAATTAAAATTTGTATTATTAATTCTGATTTTTTTTAATAATAAAAAAGGAAATTGGTAAAAATGTTTATCTTTCGATTTTAGAATAAATGAATTAATAATAGTTAGTTTCTGTTTTGTGGGACGAAAGAAATATTATATTATTTATTTAACTATATTTTCAATGAATTTATTTTCATTTTTATTCATGAAGTTAAATTAAGTTTTAAATCCTAAGAATTCTTGAATTATATTTTATGTCATTTTTTGAAAAAAATACTTATATTTTATTTTTTAACGTAATAATTATTTCACAATAAATTAAATTTTCACGAGTTATTAATAGATTCTTTCAAACATCGCTAGTACAATAAGACACCTATTTGCCAAATGGGTAAGAGAATCACAATTCCAAATTCAATACCATCATATCACAAGCTTTCTATAATGAATGTATTCCTTCCTATGACGATTAAAGGGTACGTATCAGTTCTCCTCCGGTTATATTCAATGACAATATCTTTATATAAAATGAAAAAAATATGAATTTAAAATTACAAAATTTTAATACAGTGACAAAAAATTAAGGGCAAAATTTGAACAGTTTCAATTTTTATTTGATAAAATAATATAATTTACGTTTTTTTAATCATTTAATTATGAGGTATTAAATTATATAAAAGTTTTTTTCCGTGTAGAAATGTCGGAGGAGAAACGACCGGAAGAGAAACAACTTGTGTCCGATGAAATGTTGCAGAAAAATGGTTTCCAGTCGCATTTATCCCATATGCGAGATGAAATTTTTTCTGAATAATGAAAGGTTTTCCAGTGACCAGTGTGGTCACCTAATTTTACACCTGTAAATGTTTTCCTCTGGATGGACTGAAAGATAAAGTTTACTCCTGTAAATCTATGTCTTTTCATCAATTAAGGTTTGTAATTTCTGAATGTGAAGATTTTGGGAAACTCTTCTTAATTTTTAAATTAAAATCTAACTAAATTAATTTTTACAAATTAATGCAATATTTAAAATATAAAATGAGATATTAAGTTACGTTAAATAAAGATAAGACCATCTAGTTATTCAAAAACTGACAAATTTATTGCATTGATTCAAAACCTAAGATGTAAAAATTATTTAAAAGAGGTTTCACTAAATTACTATAGTTTTTAAAAATAAAAGTTTTAAAAATGTCTTCATCTGAGTTTTCAGCAGAACACAGCCACCAAACCTAAAACTGAACATATAAAACAAACAATTGATATGAGACTTTGAAGAAGAGTACGCAGATCAATTCGAGACAAAATGATGAGGGACATACAAAACGATGGAGGACTCTTCGAAGATCTCCTTTGTTTCTTTACTTTGGTTTTCTCTTCTCTTTGTAGTCAATAGAATAAAAAAATTGAGTAATAAAATTTTGAATTACTTTTTAACAACTTTTATATTAAAAACTAGTAAATCAAAAAATTAAATTTTTTATATCCATTCTTTTTGCAGACAGAACTCTACTTTGCCAACAAAGTTTTAATTAAAAAAATCATTTAAAAAAACAATAAAAAAATTGTAAAATTAATTTAAACTACTTATAATTTATAAGTGAATCTTTTTCAATTAATATTGTCCAGAAACTCTGATGGGACCGTTTTTTCACAATTCTGAGACCTTAAAATGTTTTTATTATCAAATTTTCACATAATCATTTATTGTCATCGACAATGAGTAAGTGTGGAAAATTTGGAGAAAATTGATTGAGTAAAAAGCCTTCAAAAATAGGTTTCTAAATTCCGTGGATACATATATACTTATATATAAAGTAAGCTAATAAAAAGAATGGAATAACGGTATTTTCTAATAATCTTTGGTGTTTAAAGATAAGACCATCTAGTTATTCAAAAACTGACAAATTTATTGCATTGATTCAAAACCTAAGAACAAAAGAAACATAAACACAATAACACGAAATCATTCATTATGCATTTTATCCAGGCATAAAATAAATCTACGTTAGAAAAATGCAAAAACCTTAAAGAAATAATTGAGATCAAACTAAACAAATAAAAACAATGTTTATTTCTTTATTTGAGCACATTATTTGCAAGTTCTTTGCTGCATGCAGGGCCGTTCCTGGCCACAGGGGGCCGAATTAAAAGGCAATCTATAGTCCAGGAAAACAATATGAACGTTTCAGATTTATAGTGATAATTATCTCTTTTAATTGAAATCAAAATATTTAGTGAAAATTAAGATATTTTATTTTTATGGGTGTAAATATAAGCTAAGAACTAGGAAAACATTCTGGAATTGTTGACCAAATAAATTGACAGTTTTTATAAAAAATAATCTGAGAACTTCAATGACTCAATAACTTATCTGTAATATATCAATTACAATCTGTATTGCTGGAAGGTGAATTTGCGATCAATAATTTTTAATTATGAATAATTAATTATCAAACATTTGTGGCTACAGACTCGAGTCGAACGACAAAGCTATTTCTGATGAATACAATTCTCAATCTACATCAATTAGTACTAGATATCAAACCAATTCTACAAAAATTGTTTACATTAGCATCAAATAATATGAATTTAACATTTCTAATGGTTGAGAATTCGTAACCGCAATACTTTAAATATGAATGTTTTGTGTTCCCACCAGAAAGAAGGCACAACTAAAACGACGATGAATTTTTATTGCAATATAACACTAAAATTCAAAATGTTTACGAATGCGACAAACGACTGATTCAGACAAATTGTTTTTTTCGAATATTTGAACAACATTATTACATCTCCACCCGAAGTCAGCTCCTCATTTCGCAGTCTCTGTGCCACGGTGGTTCTTTTCTCTCTCTGTCGCTTCTGCGTTGCTCGTTGTGATCTATTCGGTTTGTAATCCCTTCAGCACTCAACTCCTCATCAGCTACTTCACTCTCATCTTTACTGCTTTCTAAATCATCAATATGATTGTTTTGGGAATTATTCTGATCATCAGATCGTTTTCTGATATCCTGGATATGTCTCGGAACTCCAACTATTTCGTATTTATAGTGACAATTTGTTTTTTGATTATGCCCAAATCCAACTGACTTCTACATCGAACATGACTCAGCTTAACGTACATTTTCTCTCTTACTTCAAACTTACTGTAGTCGTCATTCGTCGGTTCCACGTTTATTTTTTCACCATAAAGAAAACTTAAGTACTATTTAAATAACTTAAATAAAATTTAACAAGATTCATAGAAATAAAATAAATTAAAATTTTTTAAAGTTAAATAAAATTAAACTTATGTTATAAGGAGGATAAAAGAAGGAGAATGGAGAGAACAAAGGAACTTAATTATTTATTTGAAAGAAAAGAAAGTCAAAATTATTGTAAAATTGAGTTTGACCTTTAAATTCAAGAATTTGAAAAATTCAATAGAGAGAATTAATTAGCTTACCGCATTGACTAATTAATTCAGTCTATTAACAACATCAATATGAGGTTTACAACATTTATTAATATTACAAGCGCATTCACTATTTGACATCTCTCTCGTTCAATATTTTTCTGAGTTCAAACTAATTATATTCAATAAATGAAAATCTGTTAATAAAAATTATTAATTATAAAGAATTTAATTGGTTGAAATTAAATCTAAACATTTTTTAAAAAAACATATTAAATTAATATATTAAAATTTTAAATTACATTAAAAAAAATAATACATTCAAAAATTATTATAAATCTTTTTTACTTTACAATTAAATTAAATTATTTTTAATTAGTAAGAATCAAAGAAAATATCAATCATCCATATGTGTAGGAGAGGCACAATCCGAATCAACATTCTATATGCACAATATCAACACACAATTCAAAACATTCCTCACACAGTCTAATAAATATAAAAGTAGATCATTGGAAGTTTACAAGAGAGAGATAAAGTTATTGTAAAAATCGAGTCAAAAGTCAACAATTGAGAAAGTTATTGCGAAAAACAATTAAAGGAATGCATCGATAAATGGAGTCAAAGCTGCACTAATACTGCAAGTATAATTTATATATTAAACTCTTATATCCTTCTTTATATATATAAATTGATTTGTGAAGACACAAAGTCTATCACAGTCCCTCTAAATTATTGAGGTTAAGAAACAAATTTTCATTCTAAATCTAATCTGTAAAGTGTACATAATAAATATACATACTTTAATATGTTGGGTGTGATATTGTTGGTGCTGGATTTTATATTATTATTTAAATTTTATTAATTTAAATTCATGTGTTTCATGGTATGCTTTATTATCTGAGTTTATTTTGCCCAATATATTATTTAGATATGTCTCTCCTCTAAGTGTCCCTAACTCACACTTATTAGAGATCCATATCGTACCCCATCAACCCCATCTGGCCCTTTGATCTCGCCAGTGAAGTTGATGAAGTACCTATTGGGGTTCTACATTATATTTAAATATATTAGGTCTATGAAAGTTGACTTATGCTACTTCTATTTAATTAATTGATTATCTTATTCTTTCTCAACATGTTTCCTTTTTATTTGATTATTATATTGCTTATTATGAGTTTATCAATTTCATATCAGAGATTAAAGTTAAAAGAACATGAACAAAACTTTGCAAATTAAAGATTGATTAAAAATTGAAATCATCCAATAAGTCAATTAATCCACTCCTCATCATCAATTTTCCGAATCTGATATAACTATAAACTCCTCTCCCTGTCCAGTCGTAATGGATCGAAAGCGAAGGCGAGCTTGTTGTTCCTGGAGGATTTTTTCCTTTGATTTAACCTCGAACAATTTTTGCATTTCATTGAATACACCGACAGGGACTGTAGCAATGGATTGTTCATTTACATTAAAGCAAGGAGTCTCTTCTAATTCTAAGCCACTTTGTAGGGTATGTTTCTGCTTCTTTTGGTACGAATCGGGATGGTCTGAACCTTGAATCTCTTTTAATTCAATTTCTGCTTGTTGGAATAGTTGCGCCTTTCGTTTTCTTTGCTCGCGCCTTTTCTTTGTTCGGCTCATTTTGCTGGTCATTGATGCCATCATATCTTCCTTTGTGATAGACGCATGAATTGTTGAAGATGAAGCAAGGTTTACATCTTTCGCATCCATGGGTTCCTTTGCTGCAATTCTAGAAGAAGTCTCCAAGATCATCGCAGGATCTTCTTGGGAAATTTTCTTTATTATCTTTTTGTGGTACTCCAACATATTTTGTTGAATCCTCAACTCGGTAATTTCAGCTTGTAAGGCCTTTATTTTTTGTTGCAATAACAGATATTTGTCCACCATCGGTTTGTGTACGGATAAAGGAACGGAAATTCTTCTGTATTCCTCGAGCTCTGTTGTTTTTTCGGGTAACTCTTTTGTAATTCTGTAGATTTCTTCCCTCTTTTTCTGAAGCTCACGAAGCAACCCTTTATCTTCTTTTTCATAAATCGGTCGATTCATTAACTAAATGAGGATGAGAAGTGGATTCATTGATGTAATAAAACTAAAAAAAATAAAAAGAGTAGTTGATGGAGATAAGTAAAGACAAATCCTCAGTTTAACGATAACGTCTTTTCACAACCAGATCCTCGACAGGCCCGGTAGGCACTAAAAGCACCCGCCGTTCCTTATTGACAGGTTGG
>MQRK01224839.1:38804-59029 GCA_001938485.1 Girardia tigrina
ATTCCAAATCTGCGATTAGAACCAAAAAATTAAGCATGTACCTTCGTGATTCAGAACCAAAAGGTCTATCATATAGATTTAAAGGTGAATTTTTTAAATCAATTAAATTTTCGCCAAAGAAAATTCTTTTTAATTCGTTCAAATAATGAAGAGATAAAATAAATTTTGCTCTTTTAAATTCAACACTGCAAAAACCAGCAAAGTCAAAAGAACCAGACATTAATTTTTATTAATCAGTTGGACGTTTCAAATATTTAATGATTCACTTTTTTAATCGAATCTTTTTTGAATTGTGACAAATCACGTACAAATAAATTTATAAACACACAGACATACAAAAATATACACGCAACCAAATATTTTCATTTTACATTCACATTCATACACACAAACATGCAATCACATTCAGACATTCATTTAATCAAATTACATAATCACACATACATGCAGACATTACATTACAAACACACCATACCTTTTTTTTCACATTAGCCGATTGAGATTGATTATAATGCAATAAAAAAAGGAGGCTCACAATTTTCCGATTTACTCGAATTTTCGGAATTTCAAATCGCTGATTGATTGACAATTATTTAAAATATATATTTTTTCCGTTTTTGACCGACGAAATCGAGATGATGAGGAATGCTTTCAATTTTATCTTGAATTTGTTAAAAATAATTCTAATTTTTTAATAAATCGACGTTGAATATTTATTATTTTCTTTTTTAATTAATTAATTTATTTAATTTTATTTAATAAAATTTATTTATTTAGTTATTAATTATTAATTTAATTATTTAATAATAATTATACACTTTCCTTGAAACTGGCAAATAAATGTTCGGTCAAAATTGGCAATTCTCCGCTCCAGTCTTAGATCGTGGAATTAATCCTTTATATTATAAAATTAATCCTAACCACATTAATCCCAAATATGTATTTATTGGATGAATCTGTTTAAGATGGTTTAAAAAAATAAACCAATACAACGAATAGAAACAAATAAATGTGAATCTTTATTTTTTTAACAATTAACCTTTAAATTATAACAATACTCACAGCAAAAAAATAAATATCGTCAACAGTTCGTCAAATAAATAAGAAATTGTCCGCTGCTATCATATTCATTTAATTCTTGTATTGATTGTTTTATTTCATATTGATAATTTTTAATTTAAATGTTTATTACCATTAGTAATAAACATTCATATTCCACGATATCTCTTTATATGATTATGCCATCAAGATATTCGACTAAGACATCGTGGCAATTCCATAAAAAAATAAATTGGAACGAGAAATAATAAAAAAAGAACAATTCTTTAAATTGTCAAATAAAATCGGAATTCGGCTTCCAATTCATATAAAAAATTTGATCGTCTTTTCCTTTTTTTAAATAAAACGAAACTATTCAGAGGCAATCTTTTTATAATTGGCTGGTTTAGCGAAAGTAAATCTTCTTGAATTATGTAATTATTCGTTATAACAACATCCTGATATTCTGTACTGAAATCACATGACTAATCATATATACATTTGGTGTCGAAATGTTTGTATAGGAAACCATTTATATAAAAACTTGGGATCTGTGTTACCCTCCTCCCCGTGGTGGATCCTGGGAAACTAGATGGGTTAAAGTCCGTCTCTAGGCGAATGTGGTAACGAAACTTACAGGGCTAGCAATCCTGTCTGTGGATATGAAGAACGCTTTCAAAACCAAAACAAGTGGTCTGGAAGGACCCGAAGTCATTAAGCTCCCGATCGGTTCGACACAGGGACCAAACACGGAGGATTGAAGGTGGGGACCTGGAATGTGCGAGGACTAAACGACGAGAAAATACTTTCAATAAATGAGGCTCTGAAAAAAACGAAAACTGAGGCGTGTATCCGACCGAAACACACTGCTGGGGCAATGAAACTACTGAATACGACGGATGGCGAATTCTCCACAGTGGCTGTGCAATTGGAACACGAAGAGAAAGAGGAGTTGTGCTGATGATCAGAGAAGATGACCCGACCAAATTGGATTTTAGACCAATTAATGATCGGCTTTTTATTTGCAGGTACATCAGGAAATCAATTATACTAATCGGAGTGTATGCCCCGACGGAATGCGGGTATACACATGAGGAAAAAGAGAATTTTTATCAGAAGTTGCAGGAGGAGATCGAGAAGGAGAAGAAATTCGCTAGTGAAAAGAAAATGGAACTACTAATTGGAGGAGACTTTAATTGTAAGTTGAAGAGCACCGAAGAGTACAAATCGGTTGTAGGTATCTACGCAACTGGAGTTAAGACGTCGAAGAACGGAGAGCTGCTTACTGAGATGGCGATATCATGTTGACTGCGTGTTGAAAACACCTTTTACAGGAAAAAACTTAGCCAGAGAACGAGCTGGACTCACCCAGCAACATCCAGGAGGTCATTACTTGATCTCTTTCTTATTGAAAGAAATCGAGCTAATAGGTACACGGACATCCGAAGCTACCCAGGATTTGACTGTGGTTCCGACCACGATCTAGTAGTTATAACTGCCAGAGTCAGAGAAGAAGGGAAAAGACCGAAGAGGCTAGGAAACGACAGAAACACACGCAAATACAAAATGCCAGATCGAGAAGCAATCATGAAGAAAAAAGAAACGATAATTGAAACATTTCCACATGTTCAATTTTCAGGTACCGATTGGAAGTCCACCAATCAAAAGATCTGCGATGTGGTACGAGGAGCAAGCACAAGATCAAAGTGAACTCCCTCGAATCAAAAGTGGCTACATGGTCACCTAGAGGAGTTAAAGATACTTATGGGAGAAAAATGGGCGAGACACACTGAGTTTGTGAGGAATAGAAACAACGACACTTTTTCCAGGTGGAAATCCAGCAGAATACTTCTCCAGAAGAATATCAGAAGATGGAAAAGTGAAAGAGTTGAGGCTCTAAGCGAACAAATCAAGAAGATACTAAACAATGATGGAGAAGGAAAACTGAAGGAGCTCACTACGGAACTACGTATCCTCTGTAAATCACAATCGATGGAGAACACTCTGTGTCCTCCCTCAAACCCTATTGGGAACAAGGAGCTGACCAACCACTTCAATAATCTTTTAGGGCCTCATTAGAGCAGAAGGAACGGACTGATATCGCTGGAGACGCTCTAAATCTCGATGATTTGGATTCTCCTCCGACAAGAGAAGAAATAACAGAGGCAGTGAAGCAGTTAAAGAGTGGGACAGCCGCGGGATCTGATGGATTGATCCCTGAAATCTATAAGTGGGGGGGGTGTGAAAATACTAACCCTACTGGAGGAGTGTTTTAGGAACATATGGATCGGATTAGAGGCATTCCCACCTAGTTGGAGAGAAGCCAGAGTGGTGGTTCTTTTCAAAGGGAAAGGCTCTCGAAAAGATCCAAATAACTACCGAGGCATTTTTCTTTTAGATGTAGGAGGAAAGATTCTAGCCAGAATCATCGCGAACCGAATCACTCCGATCACCGAAGCGATACTGGACGAGTGGCAGTATGGATTCCGGCCGGGCAGAGGAACTCAGTTGGCTATAAGTATCTTGAGGAAATTGCAGGTGGAAGCGCGATACAAGAACATTAATATGTATGTTATCTTTATCGACTTGGAGAAGGCATTCGACAGTGTTCCCCGAGAGTCTCTCTGGAGCTGTTTAAGGAGACTAGGGATAAGGGATGTTAGAGATCATCAAAGCTTTCCATGAGGGATTCGAAGGTTCTATAGGTGATGAAACCTTCAACATGGATAAAGGAGTGCGTCAAGGTTGTGTTTTAGGGCCGCTCCTGTTCAATATTGTATTCGACACGGTTGTGAAAAGAGCAATATTGAACGGTCTCTCTGGAGGAGTGATGATGAAACATGAAGATGGAAGCTTCCTTGAGACCAACAGACTAGCCTATGCTGACAATCTCTGCCTCATTGACACGGACTGAAACAATTTGATAAATAATTTGAACATTTTAAATGCATCCTTTTTAGATTTAGGTCTCAAAATTAACATCGGTAAAACCAAAGTTTTGAACCTAAACGGAGATACTCGGATCCTTACTGCTGGGAACCAGCTTGAGGCCGGTATTGAGTGGGTCTCTAGCTTTTGTTACCTAGGATCCACGATCTCTTCAGCGGGAAATATGGACGCGGAAGTGAAAGAAAGAATCAAGACAGGAACCCAGAAGATCCGTGATCTGAGACCAGTGCTGAAGAGCTCCAAACTGAGTATGAGGAATAAGAAGAAAGTAATCAACGCATGCATATTCTCCGTAGTCTACTACGGCTGTGAAAGCTGGAGAACTGTGGACAAGAACATTAAGAAATTGCATGCCCTTCATAACCTATGCACGCGCATAGTTAGGAAGAAACACAAAATTGAAAAGATCCGTATGGACACCCTGGACATTGGACTCCCACATCCCATGGATATTATCGCGAGTAAACGGCTTACTTTCCACAGTAAGACGGAAATTTCAGAGGAGTACGAGACAATCAAACGAATCTGGAAGGGAGAAATACAAATGGGGAAAAAGATCAGTGGGAGAAAGAAGCAATCAATTTCGGAATGTCTTCGAGTGGACAGACAGTGGATATTTGGGGATGATGCAGTATATGGAGATTTCATTAACCGCATAAATCACAGAGATCCTACTGTATCGAGGGAAACATACATAAACTCCTTAATTCGATCAGGAAGACACAATAGGACAAGAACAACTGTACCGAAGCTGATCAACGAGAGAGACAAACGTCACCAATCTCCAGTAGAAAGATGCTACAAGGAGTTTGCCGAAAAGAAGGAGCTGAACAGACACATGAAAAGGGACCACGCGGTGTCAACTTCCACTAGTCCTGATCAGCTCAATGAGATACAACAACAGCAATTGCCATTCCCATGTACACTATGCAAAAAGGGGTACAAAACGAAGGGGTGGCTGACCAGGCACCTCTACCAGGATCATAAATTGGAAGAGACAGAAGAAATTGGAGAACCGACAATGACACCAGCGCAAATCAGTACAACCACAGAAGAAAGAGTCATAGAAAACCTCAACATTTCAGGCAACCAGATTCAATCTGTGACGGACTATCTCGACGGCGGTTGAAGAAGCGATAGGTACTGAAGAAACACATCTGACTTTTAGGATTGCAAATCTAACAGAAAGGGGGGAGTTCAGATGTCCCTTTCGTGGCTGTACGAAGTCCACGAATACAGCCAAAGGTATGCAGAACCATGGCTATACAACCCATGGGTGGTCGTTTCTCACAGGGAAGCCGAAAATATCTCGGAGACCAAAACTATCCGACCCCGTAGGAGGCATATCGGAGGGCTGCTAGTGATTCTTTAGTTTGGGTGGACCCTGTAAAGAGCCTAGAGGCTCAATACCATTCGAAAGAGATGGGAGGCCCATATAGGAAACCAGACTGAACTGAGCAAATTCTTTTATGAGTTTGTTTCTGAGCTTTCCTGTTTGTTATTTTCTTGGAGAATCCATAAATAATTTAGTTGGTGGAATGGGATTAGAAGGTAGACATTTTCAAAGAAATTCTCTTTTTACTCATGAATTAATTTAAAGTAGTAAATGACCAAAATCATACAAAATAGAAAGGAAACAAGACACATATGCGTAGGTATACATGTAAAGAGTTGTAAAGTCATCGATCACACATCACAGTTAACATGAAACTAGTAAACAACACGCATCTTCATTGGATAGTCAGAACTTAGTGAGACTTTACAATATTAATTTAAATATCGTTACATTAGTTTACAGTTATTTCAAATACATTTCAAAAAATTAAAGATTTCATGTCAACTTTAGAAAAAAATTAAAGTTAAGTAAATTTAAAATAAATCTCAGAAAAAATACGTCTTGCTTTACCCTTCTACATTCACCATAGAACACAATGGCAAACCATGCCATCTTTATCCGTTCGACAGAGTCAAAAGTGTCAAATTACAGTTGGTCTAAAATTAAAACATTTATAATTTAAATTTATATAATTGACAATTTTCTTCACAATTTTCTGTTGGTTGTAGGGCTCTTCAAACCATTACTTTTTTCTACCCACGGCCATTTCAATATTGTATATTTTCAACGGTCGACCTTTTCAACTCCCCCGCAAAAAAATTTAATTGTAATTAAATATAAATTGTGGAAACATATGTTATTAATTGACAAAACATTAATTTACTATGAGACAAAATCGTTTATTTCTCAAAAATGAAATACAATACATGCCAAATCTACAGTAAACCACCAAGTTGTAAACTGGCTAGATAATTTAAGTCCTAGGACAAGTTAGCGTAATAATAATTTATTGTGACGGTTAAATTAAGAAATTAATCATAAAATAAATGAAAATAAAGGTAACTTAAAATAAACATCTGTCGTCCAAAATTTCAAAAATTTCAAAACTACTTTAATAGGCTAGAAAATTTTTTACCTGAATTATAAATTAGTAATAGCTTAGTTAACAAGTTAGACAATTTAAACAATAAAAGATTTTTTCTAAGTATTTTTTAATTTTACAATTTTATTTGATATTTGTATAATTTTACAAATTTTATAATTTTAATGTTTTGAATTATATTGAAATATGGGTTGAAAGAGCTGGCTTTGAAAATGTCGTGGTTGAGAATGTACATGGATTAAAGTATGTCATGTGTTGAAACGTCCTTAAAACCTAAAAAAGATTTCTTACGAATTTTTCAAAAGTTATTCTAACTATCTTTCCTTGGTAGCGTTTGCCTCGAGACAGTCCCCTCATAGAGAACCTAAGGGACGCTCGAACATGATCGTGATCAACAATAATTTGATTGAAAATTTTCTGAAAGTGTGAAACAGATTTTTTAAGATCGGTCAATTAATTGCCAATTATGTCTAGTCAATGACGTTACGAGTAGTTGCGGTTCTCGCTGTCATTATTTGCATTATTACTATTAGGTTAATCTGATAGTTCAATCCGATTTTTAGTTTCTCATATGAAAACACATTGGAATACTTCAAATTTATTGACGGAATACATATCAAACAATCTTTGAGAAGGAAAGAATAAAAGTACTCAATTCATATAATTTCTGCATCCCTAATGACCACCTTGTATTTTGCTCAGTGTTTAAAACTAGTATTTACACTTTATTTTTAATATATATATATATATATATATATATATATAGTTGCACAAATTATCTACTAATAATTTCCTAGGCGCTCCTCGTTCGAAGTACGAAGGTGACGCTTTGTCTCTCCAATGTACAAGGATTCACACTTGTGACATTTATATTGGTAAACTAAATTTGCTTTCATACCCAATTGTGTTTTAGATTTATTTGAGAAGTAATTAGAAATTTTATTAGTTAGAAACAATACTTTAATTGTAACACCTACTGGGGCCTGTTTTTCTAAAATTCGTTTAAAATCCCTAGCACCTTGGGAATATGGAATTTTTAAATAAAATTTTTTTTGAATTAATCACTTCCTCAGTTGCATACAAATTTTTATTAATTTTGTCTTTTTATTTTAAATAAATTGACTTCACCGTATTATTAATGATGTTATTTAAATATTTCTTATTATAACCATTAATACTAAGTCTATTATGAAGAATATCAATTTCTTTATCAAAAATTTCAAAAGAAGAAGTTAAACTCCAAACTCTATGCACTAGGACCCTTAATCATATTTCTATTATATTTTGGGTCACAGAAACTACTCGGAGAACTGTAAAGACCAGTCCGTTGGTTTTCTGTAGACCCCTGTCATGAATCTATTCTGCTTCTTTTCAATCAAGACATCCAAAAGCGATATTTTATTATTACTTTCACTTTCACAAGTAAAATTAATGTTTGGATGTAAATTGTTTATAAAGTTTAAAAAGACTATTCACATCTTCCTTCTTTTTAAATATCACAAAATATAAATGTCACAAGTGTTAATCCTTGTACATTGGAGAGACAAATCGTCATCTCCGTACTAGAATTGCAGAACATACCCAATCAAGTAGAAAAAGCTCAATTATGGACCGAATGTCATGGAACTCAAAGGAGGGTATTTAATAATGATTTTCGGGTTTTGATTAGTAACTTTGATCACAATTATGAAAGGACAATTACTGAAGCACTCTTGATAAACTTTTGTAAACCTAGTCTAAATGTGCAAAGTGATTCGTCCAATCATATTAGAGTATTTTTTACGTAACACACTGTGACGTAATGGTCATCTTCCTATATAAACAATAAATTTCTAATTAAATACAGAACTGAAGATACCACAAAAGTGGCGAAACATGTTTTCCAATAAAAATTTAAAATTAAAATGGTGTTATTTTCGTTTCATATATATATATATATATATATATATATATACTAACTTGAGGAAGTGCAAACTGATTGATCATATGTTGTAGTTCCGCCAATTGAATCTGTTCCGCAATCCATTCCTCCATATGTATCACATTTCAGAGTAATATCAATGCATCTGTCAGTATAAATGCATTGAAATTCTTGTGTTGAGTCTACACACTTTCCTAATAAACATTATTTAATATAATTTACTAGTAACATTTGTGAACATACCAAAATAAAAACTGAAAAAATCAATTTTAAAACTGACATTTGGACGGTCCATGACAGTATATGTACCATTTTCCGTAGAATTATAAAACCCTCCAAGCAAATAAAACCTTAGCATTATATAATCTTGTTCAAAATATTGTTTATAATCAGTTCCAGTCAATCGATTTGCTCCACAAAGATTCACAACTGCACTGTTGTCGGGATGAATTAACTAAAATACTTATTAAAAAATAATTTGAAAATTGACTAAGTTTACAAAAATAATTGTTTGATGTATAAAATGAATTGAAACTTACAAGATATTTTGATAATTTTAATAATTACAAAGTTATTAAGCAATATTACTTGAATTTATAGTCTAATAATTTTAGTTTGAAACCATTGAATTCCAATGATTTAGTAACATTGGTATTAAAGAAATCACTAAATATCAAGTAACTCAGTAAACGAAAATCAATTTAATTTAATCAATAAAATAATGAAAATCTGGAAGATAAACCCTTATAATATCAATAAAATCTGTTCAGTGACACTATTCAACAGAAATTTGGACAGTGGATCGTAAAGGTTAAAATAATACGAAATCACAACAAATTATATGATGAAGTGTTTAGAAGAAATAGTGTTTAGCAGAAAGAAAGGGATGAAATATAGGTTTGGCTCAAAAGTTTCTGTCAATAAAAAATAAATTGGAACAAATTGTCTAAAAATCAGAATGTTCACAATATTTACCATTGTTACTGTAATCAACTGCAAAAAGAGAAAAATAACAACTTCCCAAAAAACATGTATTTTTCAAAAAATCCAATCACATAATTTTTTGACGATTTAAACAAACTAATTATTTTGTTTAATAATTATCATGCCTCTACATCCCCACCGGATTCGTCATCTAATGAATCTTCATCCACGATATAGTCTTCCAAATACTTTGGTCTTTGTCGCGCCAGTTTACCTTGAATCTCCCGACTTTCTTCCATTAAATTACTTCTAAAAACCTCATTTTCACACTCAGTTTTCTTAGGACGTAAATCGCTGATATATCTAGGAAACTGTGTTGTACCGCTTTCCACAAAGTATTTACAATATGATAACTTCTTCAATACCTTTCATTTAAGCGATTGTTGAGTGCAAATAGTGATCGACATTGGTTTTAGCCAAACAAACTGATGATCGCAATACACCACCCCTTTTTTATTTGCTTCTAGATCCATTTCCATAAACTTATCTTTTTCTCTTATACAGTTGTAATATGTATATTTACCGAAATTGGTGGATCCTTTTCTTCACCCGGAGTGTTGTTATATCACCAAAGCGCTTCCGCAACATTGATGTTCGATTGTGCAGCAATCTTCTAAATTGTTCAATGTTTTTTTTCCATTTTTCCGTTACCGCTCGGTCGATTACTAGCCCGATAAATCACCTCTACTCTCCACCATTCTATTAATTCGATAAACTTCTTTGAATAAAACGCTGTACAATTATCTACTAATAATTCCCTAGGCGCTCCTCGTTCGAAGAATATCAAGTTAATCACTGGTGTAATTGAATTCTCAGTCTCATCTCGGATTTCTTTCCAGATCGCGAATCTCGATGGCACACAATCGATTAAACTCAGGTTTTTATTACCGTTAATTTTTGTAACATCGATTATCAATCGATACCAATTTCTTTTAACTGACAACTTTCCATTTTCCGATTTTATTAGTGCTGGATCTATCGACTAACACTGATGACATCCAGAAATTAAATTAGTAATATCTTTATCGAATACCCGAATTTTTTCATTTTCACTAGGAAATTTCATTCTTCTTGTTCCTAAATGACATTTTTCATGAAACTGCTTCAATTTTTTTATTTCTACATCCGTAGCTTTACAACAAATATTTTTCTCTAATATCTTTGATACCCTCGTTAATTTGTCAGCCTTATTCATATCACTCGACCAAATTCTACTTTTAACATTATACTAAATTCCTTACATATCTCTTTAATAATTGACTATCTTCTTTTTATTAACAACTCAGAAATCACATTTGTATTGAGTTAATAACTGCGTTCACCCAGAATACCATCGACTAATTATTATATTTCATCGTTATCTCAGTCATTCCCCATTTGGCGCATAAATTCAGACCTTTCACTACCACCTCCAACTCCATGAGAATTATATGCCTCATGTCATCTTTCCTTCTCATCCAAGCTCCATCTTCAATTGTTTTTCAATCTACATATAACTCCCATCGCACCACAATGTACCCTTTTTACTTTCTCCTATACTCCATACCCCATGACACGGGTGGTTCTCCTTCACCCATCAACAATCCATTTCAATTTTTCATTTATAGATTTATCGATCCTCGAATCTCACACACCCTTCATCATTCGTTTAATATATGAACAAGCCAACCTTAACCATCCTGCTACTGGATAAATTCTTGTTAACTGTCCGCATAAAGAATAAAGTTACCGATGCGATAACGATTCTCCCAACTCATTCAGCCATCATCATGGCCTAGGTATTGCAAACCGGGTTTTCCGGTTTTGAAAATACCGGTTTTTTTCATTGTTTTGAAACCTCGGAAACCCGGATTTCTGATCTATAAAACCCGGGTTTTGTAATTTTATTAAAAATCTTTACATTTTTAATATTCGCATTATTATTTTCTATTTTTAATTCTCGCAATTACAATAAAATACATTATTTTTTTTAATTGTTTAAATATTTATTTTAAACACATTTTTATTAAAGAAATTATTGTTCTGTATCAAGGAAAAGTAAAGAAAATTATAAATGTGTGACTTTTAAATCCATTTTTAGTAATTGTTTTTTTTAAGTATGTATTACAAATTCGAGGAATACAAGAAAGTTATTGAAAATGACAAATCACTTTGGGCATATTTTCTTCGAGAGAGAAATGGTCAAGTGGCGAAATGCAAAACATGTTCAAAAGTAATGAAATGTTTAGGTGGATCAACTGGTGCACTTCATTCGCATTTCCAAAAAGTACTCCAAATTAATGCTCTGAAACGAGGATTTAAAGATTGTAGTGGAAGCAGTAAAACGTCCACAAATTTATCCACGCCACCAACTAAAATTTATTTATCTAAAAATCAAATTACAGGATATTTTAATAAGAAAAGTGACGATTCTTTGGCAGCGATTATATCACGCATGACCACGAAAGACGGTATGGCATTTCCTCTATTCTGTACATCATCTGATCTAAGATCGCTACTTGAATCGAAAGGATTTCGAGATATAACACAATCGTCAAATACAATTCGGAAAATGGTGTTAATTTATGGTCAAAATATTGTGCGATGTAATTAGAAAAAACTTTTCAGACATAAAAAAGCGAGGTTTTGGTTTTAGTTTGACTTTTGATGTGTGGAAGTCAATATCAAAGCGTCGTTATTTAAACATCAACATTCATACTAAACAACAATTTTGGAATCTTGGATTAATTCGCATTATTGGAAGTTTTCCAGCTAAAAACGTATTCAGATCTTAGAAGAAAAGCTAATGATGTTTGATATTAGTCTGTCAAGTGACATCGTTTGTGTAACAACAGATGGTGCGTCAGTAATGAAAAAAATTGGAAGACTAATTGAAGCTGAACAACAGCTTTGCTTTGTACACGCAATCCACTTGACTATTTTAAACGTGTTATATTGTAAAGAAAAATCTTCTAGCTCCAATATTTCCATTGAATTTGAACAGACAAAAAATAAGGATATGAAAGATATATATACCGATTCTGATTCCGACATTGATGACGACGACTTGTTGATAAATGTTCCGCCCGATCCTCAGGTCACCCCGAGAATCGGACGGAGAAAGCAGGGTTGCACAGTGAAATTCTGTGGATGAATTGCTGTGCCCATATTGAATTAATAAAAATTAGTCGTCCTGTTGATTTTTTAATGATTGATGACATGATTCGCGTTACTATCCCGGCGGATAACATCTCTTCATTAATACAGGTCTTGATTTGATCAACGTCTATCTCAGATACTCGACAATGATTCGTACTAACGTCACGGGTACAAAAAGCGATAACTGCATACAATTCTTTATTGTTATTATTTAAGTTTTCTATCAGAGAACTGATTTGAGTCTGTAGAACTTGAAGATCATTCGACAATGAAATGCCACTCAGATTGACATAACTTATATCCATTGATTCTTCATCAACTTCACAAACCCAACAAATAACTTCAGCTCTGATATCCAAACACTTTTTATACAATTCCCGCGAGAAATCTATCAGCAGAAACACTCCCAATACTCTCGGCGTCACCATCGCTCTCGTGCAAATCAATCAACAAGAGAATATCAATCTCAATTTATTTTCTCGAACAATTAGAATATTTTCAATAATCAATATGTATCATAATAATTTTAAACAATTTCAAGGTCATTTTTTTAATACAAGGAAAAATCAAACACAATTCTTATCAAAAAAATTAAGCATGCTCAAATTAAAAAAAACTCATCGAATCATTGTTCAAAAACCAAAATTTTTACAAAAAAAGCAAACAAAAAATTTTGTTTTTTCAAGTAAATGTCAAAGGCTCAAATTTCATTTCAATTTGATTTGATTTTCTTTTGATAATATAAACAATGATAATAATTCAATTTAAAATATAATAATTCAAAAGTTCGAATCCCGAATAATAAATCCTGACCAAATTAATTTTTGCGTTTCGAATGATGAATATAATCATCAATAAGTTACTCATAAATAATTATTACATCTTATACATAAGATACGAAAAGTTGTAATACTTTTTCGAAATTTACCAGTGAAAAACGATGATATTCTCCAAAAATATATTGTATCAGAATTTGGAAAAGAAAAAAATAGTCTTGGACACTAAGACGGGATCGAACAGTTTACTTTTTATGTTCGAGAGCTTTTATGAATTACGAACATGCGTTCAAAAATCGTTAATCGATATGAAATCATTATATTCTTTTTCAGATGCTGAATTTAAACTTCTATCAGAAACTATTGCTGTTCTTTTACCTATAAAATTGGGAATCGAGTCACTTTGTCGCAAGATGCAAACCTTTTGACTACAGATGCGACTTTCAAATTTATACTTTCACATTTGGACAAAAGTAGGGGCCAGTTGGCATTTGTTATGAAAATGGAGCTATTATATCGATTTAAGGAAAGGTGAACAGATTTATCTAGCTTACTTCAGTATCTTCATATCAAATACCACGTTGTCGATGCCGAAAATAATTTACATGCTGATATTTTCTCCGAACTTTCAAAAGCATCAATTCTTAAACTTATTAATCAAATTCTTAATAGAATGACTAATAAATCGAATCATAAAGAAATCTTGTCAAGATATGGAGATATTATGGAAGTGTAAGATGAACAATTACTATTCCAATCTGTGGAAGAAATATGCAAACCACCAACGGTGGATGTGATGAAACATTTGTTACAAAAAGCTATTGACAATAATTTAACGGTTCAACTACAGAAAGAAGACCAAAATGCTCCTAGTCTAAACACTAAAGTTCGCCGGGAGTTGACCCAGTTCAAATCAGATGGGGTTGGAGGCCCGGAACTTGTGAGAATGTATAATTTTCTTCTATCTATTCCACAGATAAGCGTGGAAGCTGAAAGAGCGTTTTCGGCGGCAGGAAATACATGTACAAAAATTCGATCATGTCTAATTGACGACACAATAAACATGTTATGTTTAAGGATATCGCATTTTCTAGAATCGAAAAATAAATAAAGTTTTTGTGATATTTGTATTTTTTAATGTTAAAATAGTATTTTTATTTTGTTATCTATCCTTTTTGACTGAATTATTCATTAGACGTAAAGCTTAATAGATTTTGTTTTAATTATTGTTTTCGAAATTCGGTAAAAAATTGTACAATGGTAATATATATTAAGTTTTAAAAACCGGTTAGAAACCGGTTTCCGGTTTTTCACGAAACTGGAAACCGAAAAACTGGTTTGAAAATTTTAAGTTTATGAAAATTAATAAGTTTATGAAAAATGTAAAAAAATACAAATTTGATTTTATAGTTTTCTATTAAATTTATAAAAAGAATACAAATTTGATTTTTTTGCTAAAAATGACTAATTAATCATTCAGAAAGTAAATGCTTTATTTGATTCATGTATTATCGTCTGAATTACACCTTTTTACGAAATATAAAACTTCCTTTTAACAAACAACTTCTGATATAATTCTTTTCCCTTCCTGTATTCTAATTCATTTTTTCTGAAAAAAACCTTCTCTTACAAGAAATTCTTGATGAAATCAAAATTCAATGTTAATAATGAACTAAAATCGCTTATTACAATTTTTTATTTTTTTGATTATGTAGAATATATACGCAAGCTTGTCTTAAACACTGGAAGAAATATATAATGGTAATCGAACACTATTTAAAGTGTTATTTTTTATTCTTTGATATAAAAAGAGGATTATTAATTTTTATGAAATAAAAAAATTAATAGCAGTTTCCAAAATAAATACAAAAAATGTCTCCTAGATTTTAACCATGAATATTCGAATTTATAAATAACTTTAAATGCATTTTTCTTACTTGCATACATCCAGTTGCACAAGTAGTACCACATACACTCTCAATATTAGAAGAAATATTTGGATAGTAAGAAGTTAATTGAACGTTGGTAGATCTAGAGGCACCTGTATCGAAATTCCATAGTCGGAAATGTATTCCAAAAAATCTTTTGTAAAGAAATGATCCTTGAGATTTTCCACGTAAAACAATTAAACAATTATAAATATACGAATTATTCATGATTCCATGATCATTGTAACTACTATTTCTATCTTTTTCAGACCAGTAGAGAGTACCACCAGGAGATTCAGTAAAATTTAGGTTATTATTTTGAGTGCAACTATTAAAAGCATAGCCTAAATTTTTTTGCATGTAAGACAATAATTAACTATTGTGAAAATATACTTGCCTGTCTGAGGTTGAGATTCCGACAAAGTAAATAACACCGAACAAAATAGAAGTAAGATCATATATCAAACAATTACTGAAAACTATGCTTTGTATCACTATTAAATTTATTGCTATGTTATGAAATGCAAATAATAAGAATGAAATAATTTTAATGGTTGCTAATCTGTATCATTTAACATAATCTAATTACATTTAACTAAAAAAAATAATGTGTACTTTTAAAAGAAGCATATTTTTTTTAAAAAAGTGAAAATTAAAAGTTTATAATTATTAGTGAAATTATGGTGTGAAATTCTGTTGTTTAAATTTATTAATTTGAATTAAAATAAGGTTATTGAAATTCGATTAAGTCAGATGATTTCATGTCTACTACATAAGAAGTACTTTATACCGAGGACAAACAGTTATTCACCAAATCAAGTATGGCATTTGTAAGCAAAGATTGGCGAGATCCCGGGGAAGAGTATGTCAAATTGGAGTTTGGTCACTGGGAGTTGAAAAGAATATATCGACTGCGTATATTTGAAATGTTGTATGAAAAAGTTTTGAAAAGGTGATTTTAAAAGAAATTCAATTTATTATGCTAGTAATACTGTTAGAACATATAATCAATTTCTTTGCGAATTCGAGAATAATAATAAAGATGGAATGCGAAACAATTACAATTTGTTCAATGAAATTCCTTCTTCATCTGGGTTTTATCAACCGCACATAATTATTAGACAGAGTTCTACTCGAGAAGTTTTTTTGAATTTCTTATTATTTTAATGTATTTAATGGTTTAGTGTCTTATGATAACCAGTGTCACAGAAACTCTTTACGCATTGGACTTTAGAGTGGCTGTCAGAGATGTTAGAAGATTTGAATATGTCTGTCGGGTTGGTAATTTACTTGGATTTGAATAGATACATTTTTATGGATAATATATTCTGTTTAATGACGTTTTTCTTTTTAACACATTTTTTTTAATTTTCAAAACAAATTTTCTTAATTCATTATAATTTCATTTAAATATAAATAAAGTTTTTAGCATTTTAAAAATTATGCTTGAATCAAATTTCCATAAAAATATTTTCCTAATTATTAAAATTATTTACATATAGTATTTTGTCTGTGTCGCCATAGAACATCAACTTACGGGATTCCGATAGAACTTACTCTACCGGAAGAGTAAGTATTACTAATCACAACATCATTTTTTTCAAATAAAAAATATTTTATAAAGTTTTAAACATTTTTTTAAAACTTGAAAAGATTTTTCTTTTCAAAATTATTTGAAAAATACAGGGGTGGCCATAAGTTGCTTTACCATAATTCGCCATCAACATCTGCAGTTCGTGCAAGTTTGCAGTTGCATATACCACGCACAAGTTTACTGGGTAAAGCGACTTATGGCCACCCCTGTATTTGAAAAAAAAGTTTTTCTTTGGTAAAAGGAGAATGGAAAAAGTACTTAAAACCGTCCATCTTTCAGTTCGTTCTTCAAAGTTAGATTTTTAAAATTTAAGTTTTAAATTTAGTAAAACATAGCTGAAAAAAATGTTACAAGGCACAAATATTGCCTTAGACCATATCAAGAGGCTGTTAATAAATGCGCTCCACCAGTTCTCCAACATCTTCTAAAAGGAATTAATTTCTCTTAGATTTCACTGACATGTAGATATTTGTGGATATTTATTGTTTCAAAAATTCTTTTCATGAAAGATAATCATAAATTATTTTAAAATACTGGTAAGGAATAAATTAAAAAAAAATGCCTTTATGGTAGAGGAGAGCAGAAGAGTTTCTTATCCAAGTTGGCGAATTTCAAGATCTTTAAATGTGTCTTTAGTGGAAAATTTATTAATTCCGAGACGTAATGTGAGATCATTTAGGTGCACATTACTTTCCTATGATTATTTCTCACAAAAGTGATTTGATCATACTTCAAAATCTGAAAATCTTTTCTTTATATATCCTCCGTGCTTTTTGTATCTTCCAAATGTTTCATTTATCTGTTTATCCTAAATATCAAATCTTTCTGGTTTTCAATTTTAATAATATATTGTTCTTTGTTATTATGTCATATGTAGCATTTTCTTTAAAGTTCTCTTCTTCATCTACTATAAAATAATGTGTCTACGAATCCGATGGTGCTACATATATAAGATAATAATAAAATAGGTCAGTCTAAAGACTTATTGCATCATCTCTTCTACCATGATTAATTGATTAATATTTTTGTCTTCATGCTGAAAAATACGTGTTCGTTTCGCTTAATTAGGAAACGCGTTAAATTAAACATAGACAATGTACATTATCCAAATCATCATTCCGAGACGCAAAACATATTGACAGTTTAAGTCGTCAGCATACACTGCCTCTTAGCTTGCCAACCCGAGGAAGCTTCATTCTGACCTTTCAGCGTAGCTTCTTTATGCTTGGCACTGTTGAGATGATCTGTGATGATTAGGCGTTTGGCATGATCAACGGCCTTGTTTTAAAATGGGCAGACGAAAATTTGTCCATTGCTGAGAAATTTATTTTTCTAAACTCTGCTACTTGGTCTTTTGTGGATATCTTCGTCGATGTCTTAGACATATTAGGTTTAATATTGTTGTATTTTGTGTATTTGGTCTCCTTCGGTTTGATCAGTTAGGTCAACTCGATCGGTGTGGTTAATTGGGAAGATTCGATAGATTTGATTGATTTGTTCGGTTCTAAATCGGAATTCAAAACGCGAATAGACTCCATAAAATTTTGAATGTTAATATGAGGGGTTGCAATCATAAAAATTGATATATTTTAATAAAAGTTATGAAATAAGTTTAATATTCAAAATTTAATATTCAAAAATGGCCTTTCTTTTCATTATTATTAAAAATGCCATTATCAATTTTAGATAATATGTTATTATTTATATATTATTATTAATAACAAAAGTTTTTTCAATACAAATTTCTAATTAAAAATTTTTAATCGAAATTAATGCACTTTTCATAAATCAAATTTTAAAATAATAGAAAAAACATTAAAATAACTTTACAAATATTTTTTAATTTACAAAATTTACTTGTGCAGGGAAATCCAAATTTATCAAAATTTTTTTTTACTGAAATTTTTTTAAAGTATTTATTTTTCATTAATTAATTTGCAATAAAATATGTTTTTTATCGAAAATTAATAATAACAAAAAATTTCTCAATAAAATTTTCTAATAAAATTCTTTTACTCAATGTCAGTGTAGCAAATGTCCATGTGAGAAAATGTCCATGTGAGCAAATGTCGGTGTGAGCAAATGTCATGTGAGGAAATTTTCATTTAACAATTTTTAATTTTAATAAATGATCCTTTAATATGTTTTTTTGCGGGATTCCGCTGATTTTTATTTTTTTTGTTTTTTCCGCGGAATAATCGTGTTCTTTCTTATGAAACATAATGCAATATTTTTCAACTATATAATATGTCAAGTAGCCAATTTATTGTTATTAAATTGTTATTTAGATATTAAATTTCAAGATATATTTGTTAAGATTCTTCAAATTTTTATCAATCAAAAATTTGCTAATCTTTCAGGAAGAGCACAACTTTATATTGTTGCACTATTAAAAGAAATTTTGGAACAAGGTACTGGATGTCTGTTATAATTATATACTTAATGTAGTATTAGTAATTAAAACGAAGAATTATACAAATCAAGTGCGATCATTATTAAATGATTTTCAAATAATTCTGGAAAATAACAAATACAATCATGTTGGAAGTTTACAATTGTGGATTAATCATTTAAATGCTTTGAAAGAAATGAAATTATCCTTACAAAAAATTAATTTTAAAGAGGTATTTTATTTTTTGGTTCGCTATTATTATTAGTCTTGTTCTGTTTTATCCAAATAAATGCAACTCAACTTTGCCAATTTTTCACGACCTGGAATTTTTAAGAACAAAAGATAACCAAATAGCTACGTTTTCTAAAACTTATTTAAGAGCCTAAACAACTTAATGATAAATGAAAACTTTTTTATCTAGTTTTGATGTTTACTGAGAAGAAAACGAATTGTTTAATAAGATTTATTTAAATACAAGTGGGGTTCAATAACCGAGCCAAATAAAATAATTATCCCCTTCTGTGCTGAGGCAATATTGTATAATATGTCCTTAGGTCAGTTCATATAATTCAATCTAACATTAGAATTGCATATTCAGATGAAGTCATAGTATAAAATCACCAGAATTTTCAGTTAAGTGATGTCAAGAGACTGGTACAAAATTGATATGTCTTGGAACTTTCTGTTTTAGGAAATCAGTACATTCCTGACACCATGTCTTGATAATCTCATGTCTTGAGAATAATCTCTTGCTGTATTACCTTCTCTTCTATCAGACATTTCCGATCTTCTGTCCATTTCATCATCCCTGTCGTCTAACTCCGCCAAGTGTTGTTTCTTATTCATATATGCCGGTCGTTCTCTATATCTCTGATTAGAATAATCTCTCCTGTCATTCCAACGATTTCTATTATTGTCCCATTTCCGTTGGTCACGTTCTTTAAACCCATTTGGGTTTTCATAACATTGTGTTCGTAGATGTCCTCTTCTTTGACAGTGACTACACTTAACGTTCGGACATTCTCTTCTAACATGACCTTCCTCATGGCATGCCCAACAAATTATTT
>MQRK01224841.1:13484-25200 GCA_001938485.1 Girardia tigrina
TATAAATGACTTGTAATTTGAAATTTACATCACAACTGATGATGCCGTAATGGCGAAACATGTTTTGGGAAATAAAAAACTTTTAAAATGGCGTTTCTTATTTATATATATATATATATATATATATATCTTTAAATAGATATTTAAAAAACATTTATTTTGATGAAAGTCAATGGTTTTCATCAGAGTCATCTTATTAAATATATAAATAATAAAATACTAAAATGAATATTTAAATATTAATTAAATAATCGTTATAATTTTCTCTTTTTCTATCTTTTTCTAATGAATTACTTTTATTTAACGATTATGAATATTTGTGTAATTTGTAATAAGATTATAAAATAATATAAAATAATAAAATACCATTAAAATTATTAGAATTATTCTCATTTTGAAAAATTAAAAATGATTAAAGAATTTTGAAAGAAAATCTGTTAAGATTATTTATTTATATATTTATTATTTAATATTAATAATTTCTTTTTGTTATAAAAATTATAAAACAATATTATAATATTTTTAGAAATTATTAATTGAAAACACATTTTTATTTAATCATTATTTATTTATTTTATTTTAAGTATATTATCAAGATTATATTTCTATAATTAATTGTAATTTATTTAAATGAAACGCAGGTATTAAAAAGGAGTTACTATCTGAGTCACACATTTGATCCAACTTTACATTATATAAACGTAATACTCAAATGACCATTCAACCAGCTGAACCAAGGGTCTGCTGTTGTTATGATCTTGTGAAAAAGTAACTTCACATAAAATATTACCAAAACGCAATATTAATAAAGTTTACAAAATATATAATTATTTTAACAATTTAATAAAACCACAAACCAATATTATTGATTTATTGATTTATTTCAAAAAAATTCAAATGACACATAAAGATTGCGCTTGGGGGGGGGGTATCAGGAACGGTGCTCCCGTCGGACAGTGAACTTCGGTAGATTTTATACAACATTTTATTTTAAATTAATTATTATTAATAAAATATTATAAATTTTGATCATTTGCGTTGTAAATTTGTTCTAAAAATAATTTATTGCATCAGTTCTCTATTTTTAATAATATAATTTGTGACCTGATAAAATATCATATAAGTATTTTGAGAAAAATAATTTTCTAGTATATATTTTTGAAAAAATAATTACAATAATTTTTGATAATTATTAACTTTAAGATAGCCAAAATAGGAGATTGACTTATTTGAATATGTTTAAAAGGGATGAGGAGGAATATTACAATTTAAGGATAGTTTATATTGAACCGATCTTAAAGGTACCGCCATCCAATAAATCAAAGCAGCTTATTCCAGTAAAAAATATTTATAATGAAGAATCACATTCCTTATTGTGGAGCCATTGAAAATGTTAACAATTTTTTTCTGTTGTTTAAGTGCATAAAATGAAAATAATTTTGGGGACACAATTTTGAATTTTATAAAATACATTTTCTTTTTGTCGAACATGTTTGTTTTTTTTAATTTTAAATAATTAAAAATAACAACGCGCAAAATCATGCGCCGTTTCGGAGATCTCTGCGCTCCAACCTTCGAGTCATTGACTAATTCCTAAAACCCTTTTGCTAAATCATCTTCAGCTAATCAAACGACTTGCTTTTTGAAAAAAAGTATCGAAATTGGTAACAATTTGAGCAAGGTTTATTTCTCCAAGGAATTAACATTTTTTATGTTTGGTTCATTTTTCAACTTTATAAGACGTCAAAATGTCAAATGTTCCATCCCTAATGTGCAAACTCAGCTGGCAAACATTCCCTGAAAGTGATAGTATGTAAACTGCAAATAGAAATATTGATTATTTACATTTATATTCTATTATTTCTACCGTAATTATATCATATTGAGGTTTATCCGATTTTTTCAATTAAATATTGGTCCTTCAAACGGTTCATTCTTGCCAAAATTCGGCTAACTGTAATTGCTTGCTTGCTGATAACCTTCACTTCATGATCTTTTCAATTATACCTTTTTAAAATTGCTTTTAACAATGTTGAAATGTGATAGTTTTAATTTTAATTGATCAACCAAATTTGTGACCACATTGTCATAAAATGTAAATTTTAATATTTGTGACTCTAAATACATTTATTCAGCAGAGAAAAAGAGTCACAAAAATAAAAAAAAAGAATGCAAATTTCTCAAGACTTATATTACCCGACATTAAAGAATTAAATACCTAAATATTTTGGTTCTTGTGTCTGTCTATTAATTGAGTTTTTAATTATTGAGTTTTTTTATAGTGATTTTTTGTACATGAGGAAATACAAATAAATTTTATAAATAATTTACCAAAATTATACTGGATGTTAATGTATTTAACTTCAAATACACAGAAAACAATATGATGTCTCTATTATTCTATATTTCACAAGGTAACAGAGGTATATTTTATAATAATCAATCTCTAGAACAAGCATTTCACTCTCAATGCGATCCATGCAATTTTAACGTTCACATTAAATGAAAACAATCTGAAATCTCATCAATTTATACTATCTGAAATAACCGACCGATTACTATCCTGAGAAGACGGTGTTTTTTCCATTCTTTTTATTAGCTTACTTTCTATATAGGTATATATATATATATATATATGGAATTTACATGGAATATGGATATACATGGAATTTAGAAACCTATTTTTGAAGGCCTTTTATTCAATCAAGTTTCTTCAAACTTTGCACACTTAGTTCTCGATAACAAAAAAAGATTATTTAAAAATTTGATCTAAAATAACGTTTTAAGATCTTAAAATGGGAAAAAACGGAAAATTCGGAGTTCCCGAACAATATTAATTGTAAGATATCTATTTATAAATTATAAGTAGTTTATATTGATTTTAATTTTTTTTAATAAATAAATTTTTTAAATGTTAAATTTTTAAATTTTAAAAACTTTGTTGGTAAAGTAGAGTTCTGTCTGCATGAAGAATGGATATGAAACATTTAATTTTTTAATTTATTTGTTCTCAACTAATCTTTATTTGACGCTAGTGATACTCAGATGCTGTAACACGTTGATTCTAAACTATCGATTACAGACGAATTTCATTTCTTAATTAATCTTAAAGATGATGACGTAAAAATGTTGGTGACTACTGGTTTGCTAAGAAAGATTACATTTTTTCATGAAAGAATTTAACGATCAAGCACTACTGTTAATAGAGGATACATAGAACTTTGATTGGTTAATGTTTCTTTTAATTGAAAAATAATTTCGTGAACATAACATCCAAAAGGTATTTTGTAAAAAATCTCCATCTCCATTTTGATTATGTTAGAATCTCATAAATAATTAACATGTAATTGATTAATGCAACTTATAATTGAGAGACGTCCAGTCATCTTGGGACAGTGTACTTGGAATTATAACGCTTTCCCTTGGATTTGCGAACATGGGATTTGAAGGAATAGAACTCTTGGATGATGGTATAACCAGAGAACAGTACCGTACGCAATGGCTCAGTAGTCCAATCATTATATTTCCTCGAAAAATCCAATCTATGGACAATATTCTTCTTCAACAGGCTTGGTGTACATGCAGGGGGATACGCATCCAAACGAAAATCATTCTGCAGACACCGACGAATTGTTCCACTACTCACAGCCACATTGCATGGGAGCTGTGAATGAATGTATTAGGATGACGCAGTTGGGTTAGCCGCTTCTAGTTGTCTGATGATTCTGCCCGTCATTGGGTACCGTCACTCATGGCCTTCTTCGGTATTATCTAGAAAGATAGCTCTCTGTGGTAGCGTGATGGCTGTGACCTTTGTACACCCCCGAATAATTAACACAAGTCTTGTTACGATTGCACGTTGTGATAAACCTTCGTTGGACTGCGCCAACATCTTGGTTACTTTAGTGAGTGATATATTGCTATTTCTACCCAATATAATGCGTTTCAAATAAATGCAGACCAAGACAATACATATTTTTATATATGGTATTCACACGTTCCAAAACGCATTTGATTTGTTGTCACATACTTACAGAATCGCGCAGCACTGCTTAGTGATATTATATATATGGTTCCACGTCAAAATGTCACCGACAAAAATGTATAAAATTAATGCATTATTGTAACTAGCGACTATCCTGTATAATCTTTGTGCATTGTCCCTATATTTTTTCATTCCTAAAAGTGGTTCTTGTCCACCAATATACTGGTTAATCTTTAATTCATTAAGGCTTTGTTCATGCTTTAGTGCATCAATGAAACGCCAAATATTTGGATAATTTGAAATTAAAAGCTCGTTAAATGCTCGATGCCAACCTTCATCCGAATTATTAGTTTTTGGAAGTCTTTAAATGGAAAGATATTTGATAGAAAGAAGTCTTTTGGAAGATTTTAAATGAATAAAAATGTTAAAAATAAGACAAAATATTTTAAAAATACTATTTTTTGTAACTATTTTTGTAACCGACATTTTGATCTTCGAAAAATTTAATAAAAATAAAAGATTTTAAATGGATAAAAATGTTTAAAAATACGATAAATTATTTTTAAAAAAACATCATCAAAAAAACGACATTTTGAATCGCGATATTTTTGTTTGCGACATTTTAACGTGCTACGATATATATATATATATATATATATATATATATATATTACTGCGCTGATTCTTCCTAAAAAATAATATAGCTGAATAATTTATAGAAACAAATTAACTATTAATATTCCCAAAGTTATAAATGACAAATTGTTTTGGCAGCGTTTATCCATTTAATTCTAGAAAATATTTAATCCTTAAATTAAGAGAAGTCAATCAAGAACAAGACAGAGTCGTCGATCTGAAGCAGAAGTAAGGGAAAATAATTCAATTAAAAGATGAACCTATTTATTACTATTTTTCCAGCCAAAAATAATCAAGAAGAACTTGGTCCAAAATTTCCAAGAATTATCACAACGGGAACCAAAGGTAAATATGGTCCAAAAAGGCCGACATATGTCAATTATAAAATTTTCAGAAAATCACTTTATTGGAATTAGCAGAAAAAGTATTAATTAAATTTAATTTTAAAAACAGTCGGGAACATTCAATCTTTATTTACTATTTACATTTAATTAGGCTCGTTCGGATAGGAATATTTGCCGGGTTCCATCGGAAAATTCCACGAAATACCAAATCAAAGATTACTTGCAAAAGGTAATAAACAATATTAACATTTAATTTCTTTTTGGCAAATCAGTGAATAATTTCGGAAATGTAAAGTTTTTTAAATGTCAAATTGAAAATTTTGCGATAATTAATCTCCGTAATTGATAAATTCTTTTTATCTTTTTTATATTAATCCAGATCAAACATTGGTTAAGATTAGGAGGATGTTAATTGACAATATTTTGGACTTTTACAAATATCTAAAAACGATATTTGTATTTTGACTTTTAAGACTGGAAATGGCAACTTAAAACCTTTGTCAAATGGGGCTCAGTGTGGTCATATGAATGTTATCGTCTTTCTTTGGTATGGGACATTGTGATAATCGAAGGTTTTTCTTCTAAATTAAATTTCTTTCAAAGTTTTAGTATTTTTTAATGTACAGCTCACTTCAAGGAATTTTCGTGTTATTTATATAACTATAATTTTATCAACATTATGAGTTAGTGGAATGCAAAATTTGCCAGTTACAACATATGTTACTGAATTGAGGAACTAGTTTTAACCCTCCTTTTGGTTCCTCTATTATTGTCTGCATACAGGGTGGTCCAATGGGTACGCAGCCTCTAATTTTTGCATATTCTAAATCTACTCGTCAAGACGAGTATTTTGATATATAACATGTGAGGTGTAAAAATTCCAGAACTTGACCTTTTTGCGCAATAAAGATCAAATTTTGAAACTCAGAATTTTGTTATAAAAATGGATTCATTTTATGGATTTTTAAAAAGCTTTTTTTTAAATCCACAAAATGAATCCATTTTAATAACAAAATTCTGAGTTTCAAAATTTGATCTTTATTGTGCAAAAAGGTCAAGTTCTGGAATTTTTACACCTCACATGTTATATATCAAAATACTCGTCTTGACGAGTAGATTTAGAATATGCAAAAATTAGAGGCTGCGTACCCATTGGACCACCCTGTATTTACGTACAGGTTATCTGGTTTCTAACTGGGCGCAAGCAACAAGATGAATTTAATATTTAGTAATATTTAATCCAGAATGTTGACTCATTTGTAGTTGCCTTAAATTGTATTATTTTATGTCTTACATATTTTCCAATTAAATCCGAAATTTGGCGCTTTTCATTTAACTGTATGTGTGAAATCAATCATAAAAGAGAAATAATTTTTGAATCATTATTATTAGAAGATAAAAAATCTTTGTATATAGTTTTCATCAAATACATTTTGAAATAAAATCGATAGGATCGTGTATTCAACTGGGTTTTGTACCCACCGCAACTAACAATTATAAAAAGATAAGTTGTAACTTACTTAAGAGATTCTAAAACCCTTAAATGGACAACAGAGATTGGTCATCGATAAGTTAACTAATTATTTTATTAAAAATAAATTTTATAATATTATAAAAACAAACTACATCAATTTTCAAATATTTTTCAGGTAATATGTTTCGATAAATCAATTATCTTCCACAGATCACTGACTAAAATAAAGGATTACTTTATGAGTTGCATAAAATCTTCATATTCGAGAAATCATCAGTAACCTGGTTGAGATTATCGTATGATACATTGTTATTTAGATCACGTTGTCCTAAAACTAATTTTCAAACGACAGTCTCCCCTAATAACTATGATCCGTCGAAATATATTGTCTAAAACAAATATTTAAAAATACACAAATTCGCTTTTTTAGTCATTCAAAATATTATAAAGTGGTGGTAACCGATTGTGCGCAGTTTCGCGGCGTAGAACAGGATTTCATGGTCACGCAGGAATGGGAACATATATTACCATTTGAGAGATGGTATTATCAAAAGCTCTGTGGCGGATGTGTCAAGCAACGAGAGAATTATCACCAATTTAAGTTAGAGAGCTGGTATCTATTTCGTGAATGATTTTGCTATCAGATCCTTGGTTGTATCCAAGACGAACGAATCTGTCAGGCTTTTATATCTTATTTTAGGAGACCATCTCTGAATCTTAGAATAAATTCATGAAGAGGAATTTTTTAATTATCTGGATTCAAAATCATTTTATCTTTGTGGAGCGGTGTCATTTTGTTTCTGTTAGGGTGAACTGAAAATTTTTGATATTTTTAAATTAAAAATCATAATTATATTTGAGATAAATTAAAAAATATTATTTTACTAATTAAATTGAAAGAACTTTTAAAAGAAATTATATATAAAAATTTAAGTTTATAGATAATATTTTTACTAATTAAAATGAAATAAGTTTTATAAAAAGTATAGTATAATGATAATATTTTATTAATTAAATCGAAAGACCTTTTATAAAAAATAAGGTTTAAAAAATCACAATTAAAATAACAGTTTCAGAGTAAAAGAATATTGTAAAGAAGATTGTGATATATCTTGTAACACTTTTTAAGATAAAAATCATAATGTTTATTGAATTTAATTGTCAACGGAAATTCTCATTTGCATATCACACACAACACATTGTCTGTACATTTAACCAGTAGCTGTCGCAACAAATCCTTCAATCAAAGTCTGAGCACCGAAACCAATTCTAATTTTGATTAAGCGCATCACAACAAATTTTCAGAGCCGTAGTAATGAAAAATTCACTACTACAAATTATGCCCTAAAAGAATTAAATTGACTTTGGACGTTCGTATTCACATGCTCTATGGCGCAGCATTGATGCTTAAGCCTTGCATCGCCTAGCTATAAGAAAACATCAATTTATTCGGAATAAATTCATGGATGCTTTGCCATTAAACAAAAAAAGACTACTATAATTATTATTATAAAGTGATTAGCCTACAGAGATATGATCAGTCAAAATTGGTTATTTTGCGATTTTGGCGCCCATGCGCCCGGTGCGGCCGCACCGCCCTCACTACGGCTCTGCAAATTTTTAAAAACTCATCACAATTTTTGCTCAAAATTCAAAAACAGTTTTTCAATCACAAATGGCACTTAAAATTCAAAACAGGCTCTCAGTGATGCATCACTGGTGATCTCGATCACGTACAATTTTTTTCTCGATAATGTCCTTGAATTATCACTCAATTTAGATTTTCTAGGTCACTCAATAAAATTTTACATTAAATTAACTTAAACAATTTTTTTGTTTGTAAATAATTATTTTTTTTAAATAATAATAATTTTTATATAACTTTTCAAATAGCTTTTTTTATTTTTTTTATCTCAATAATATTTTTGATTAAATCTTTTTTTCATTACATTTTTTCTAGCATACATGAATCGAATAAAATGATTAAGATGGTAATAAAATATCAAAACAAAGTACAACGAACAATTGTGAAGATAAACGATACATTTCCCCTTTTCTCGCTCCAGTGACATTCGATTGTTCCATCATCGTTATATTCGTATTTAGATTGAGGGAATTCTTGGTGAACATTAGAGTACTTGAGATATCTAAAATAAGGTTCAATTTATATGGACTGATGAGTCCATCTTGTCTAAATCGAAAAGCAGCCGAAGCGCTTCATTTATTTTATATATTTTGTTTATCATTTTCGATATTATTCTTTCTCTTATGATTATTATTTCTCGGGCGTTAACGATCATTAATCTTTTCTTTATCGATCTTATAAAGTTCCCCTGATGTTGAGGGTAGGCGCATCAACAAAGAGTAAATTGGTTTTCCAGACTGGATTGCGCAATACGTTTTATAATAAGTCCAATAAATTATTTTTTAAAAATGTCGGAAATGTATTTACCTAAATTTTTTTGTAAGAGAAAGTTTTTTTTCTAAAATAAAGTTATTAATACTCAGTATATGTTATTTTATTAGAAAACACCGAACAGAATGAAAAATTATACCAAAAAACTGTTAAAGTATATTCATTTCCCAATGTTCAATAAAAGTCCAATCATAAAAGTAAGATAATGATTATGTTTAATGTATTATTTATTCAAAAAATATAAACGACATAAAGATTTCTCTACATTAGTAAATCATATCAAAACACGGATTAGAAAACATTCACATCTGAGTAAATCAAAAATCCTTTTGCATCAATATAAGTCTTGAAAGAAGCGAACATCATCTATGATAAAAGACATATCGTCTATTCATTAAGCAAATTTTAGTACATGTTAGTACTGGTTGGATTGTTGATTACTGTTATACTCTAGAACTCATTAAAATGCATATATATCAGAATGTCATCCAGGTAAACCATAGCTCATTCCAATTGAGATATCTTAGAACTTTTACCAGAAATTTATGGAATATTTCAGGGGCATTCATTTAAATTAATATTGGCCGTCTCTGGTTGAAAAGTTTTGGTCTTGATTTCTCCTCAATTTCTACCTTGTAATGAGAGTTTCCTAGATCTATTGCACTAAAATATTTTGATTCTTAAAGTCTTCGTCATCTCGTTCACATTTGGATTAGAATAGGCTGGTCTTAACGTAATTTTTTGAGTTGTCTAAAATCAATATATTATTTCATTTCTAGTTTATCTTTTTTCCAGGCACATACATGTGGAAAATTCCTAGGTGAATTGTATCGTATAATTATTTCATTTCTTTCTATATTTTTAATCACTTCATCAAGTTAAACTTCGAGATGTCCTGGTGTGGTCATCATATTAAGGACACAAAACTGTGTTTAATAAGATTTATTTTTATGAAACAAATTTGTAATCATTCTCTGATTACAATTTTTTTAAGGGAAAATCAAACACGCCTGAATTAAAATATATTTAAAATTAAAACGAATACACCATTTGATGTATTTAAACAACCGAATTATCATTCATTCCAATTTTAAATTTGGCGAGAAACAACCAATATTTAAACAGTCTTTTATCTAATTCATAAAAATTAAATTATTTAATTTAAATTTAAGACAGTTTCCAAAAATATTAATTTTTAAGAGAGTTAACATTTTAATTCACATCATACAAACATACATAATCTCAGTCATACCTTACAACAACAACAGCAACAATAATAATCATAATCATAATAATAATATTTAAAATAATCTCGTTACCTCTGAAATTATTGGAAAAAAAATTTCAGGAGAATTTTAATATTTCCGTTTAAAAATTATGTCTCCTGACTTAACTAACTTATTAGCTGTTTACAAAAAAATTAATTTTCGAAAAGACATTATGTCGAGTTTTTCCTTTTGATAAAAGAAAATATGACAAGAAATTTCGTATGTATTTGATTGTTGGTTTTACTTTTGGATACTCCTTTATATAACGCAATATACTTTAAACAACCGAAACAAAATTAAATATATGATCAATTTCCTGTTGCACGATTCTATTTCCGATTTTATTTATAAAAATAAAATATGTCATGTGATATTTATTTTTGATATGTTATTTATATTACTTTAAACTCGGTTTACTCACATCTTTATATGTTTTCTATATAGTAAGGGTCTAGTCGATATTTTACTCATCACTTCTCTCTTTCAAGCTTGGAAAAAAATCGAATCTGTGAAACAGATTTCAATGTGTATTATAACATTTGATCGTAATAGTAGGAACGTGTCCTACCATCATTTTCTAAAGTAATTATATTTCACAATGTATTCGTTATATGTACTTATGGTCACATAATTTGATTATGGATGTATAAGAATTCTATTAGATACCTAGTGACCAAACATATGCGTGATTCATGAATTCCATTAAAAATACTATAATATTATTATTCTGTTAAGTTTATACGATAAATTTTCGATTTATTCAGATTATTTCATTATTAAATCAACCAGAAAAAGTTTTTATTTATTTTAAGGCAAAAAGTTTGAAAAATTTAATCAAAGATATTAAGATTTTAAAAAGCTTTACTTTGTCCATTTTGAATGTTAATTAATGGGTTGTAGTGTCGTATTAAATCACAGAAATGCAGCTCAGTGTGAATCAAAACCTTTCTATAAAACAGAAAACTCATCCTTTGAAATAGAAGAGATTATATTGTTACAATACAATCAATGATCCAGAACCTTACTCGATCGACTTGATTGTGAATACTCACTGATCCGGGTTTTGAGATGATGATCTGTCTCTCCAATGCACGAATTTTTAAAGCCGTGACAATCAAATTTATATATATATATATATACAGTAGCGCTCAAAAATAACCGGACGAAGTGAAAATTGGCTATATCTCTTGAATGGTATTAAATATATTAATGAAATTTTGCCAAAATGTGTAGCTTAACAGTTTGATATCTTTCATAAAAAATTAAATTATCGATAAATCAATAAATTCTTTAATAAAATCTGTTTTTGTAATTCATTTCGCTCATAAATAATCGAACATTTTTTTGCTCACAAATTCACAACAGTAGTGTTAATATCATTTGATAATGAGATTTCAAACTGGTCCAAGAAAACGTCAATTAACCATTGAAGAAAGAAAGAATGTTCTAGTGGCTTACAATCGCCTTTTATCTGTAAGAAAGACATCTGAGCTTCTCAAAGTACCAAAGTCAACAGTTGGTGACATTATAAAATTGTCAAAGGTGCGTGGCACTGCTTCTCAATTGCCAAGATGTGGCCGACCAAGAAAAACT
>MQRK01224841.1:40387-54893 GCA_001938485.1 Girardia tigrina
TAGAGTTTTTGAATTTCCTGAAACCCTCAGAGTAGGGAACAGTCAAAACAAAACCAATATTATCATAATTATTATTTATCTGATTTTGTTTTTGTCACTATTTATTGTATTTGATTTTTCATTTTCATTTTCCGATTAAATTAATTTATCGACAGTTTCACGAGTTAATTTTTCAACTATCGATTTGGAATATCCATTTTTATGAAGCAAATCAATTAACTTATCAATACTTTCATTACATTTAGCGTACGTAGACGAAAGTGTCCAAGATTTATAGATCAAACCTTTTATCATATATCTTTTATATTTAGGTTCACAAGAACTGTTAGTGGTTGTATATAACCCTGTATCAGTTTTCTTTCTATAGATCCCAGTTTCAAAATGGTTGTTTTTTTCCGTCGAAATTAATCACAATATATTCTGACGAAAATTTTTTGACTTTTAAAAATTCACTATCGTCATTTTTTAATTATTTATATTTATTTAACCTATTATATTAGAACAACGTTTCTAAAGAAAATCTGAATAGGCCCCCATTTTTGACCCAAAAATTTTAAGCCCCACAAAAATTTAGAAATTCTAAAATATATTTGATAATTTAAAAAAATATTTGCCAAAAGAACCGGATTTTCAAATTTTATTAAAATAAATTTAATAAAAAAGTACTATTTATTATTTTTCCATTGTGAAAGTTATCTTACTTTAAATTACCTGATTTTACCATGCTCTCAAACGCCATGTTAGAGTAAATAGACAATCGCATATGAAGATTGAGAAGTCAGAATTAATTAATGAAAATAAAATGTAATTTTAACTGTCTAGTTATACTAACATCTAAAAACACAAAGTACACTTCAAAGATCCTTATAAAAAATAAACATTATGTTTTTGTATAATTATATACATAATCCCTTTTTGATGACTGTAAATTATGTTAACTTTTTTTACCCTTAAAATTGCCATTTATCTAACAATAAAAAATTATGTGGTCCTCATCTTGACTCTCAGATGGGATTCCAGTAATTTAAATATTTTAAATTAGAATTAAAATTAAGTTTGCTCTTAAACGAAAAGGAGTTCTAGACAAAAAGATTTAAAAGAATTTAACTTAAATACGTCATTTAAAAAAGATAAAAGATATTGTTGAGACAATATTTTATGTATTCTAACGCTAATTCACGCCAACTTTTTCTCACATCTTCTCACAAAAAGTTTATACTTAAAAATGTAATTAAAATCATTGTATATGAAAGACGTAATTAAGTACGACAATTGGCATTATGAAGATGATAATTGGTGTTCTTACATTGAAGTTGAAGTGTTTTAAGGGTTTTTAAGAAACGACATCCAAGTTCCTGTTGTACACAGAAATCAACGTCGATGCACAGTTACTTTGTACTTCTCTTCATTATAATTGATCATTGGCGGAAAAAATAACTTAATGTAGAAACAAATGGGATCCGTTGATTATTTGCTATTTTACTTCCAGAGACGAAGAATGTGTAAACGTTAAAATGATATTACATTAATTAGATAAAATCCTCTTGCTCCTATTTGATATTACCCTGGTTCAAATGTTTCGCGAGCAATAAATCTTTTACGGATTCAAGGGACTTTGAATAGTTGTTAGAATTTTTGAAGATTTATTTAAAGAATTTTTAAAATTTATCAATACCCTTTTTGTACTTATTTGAAAAGTTTTGGCTGTTATATAATTCATCTTTCAATGTTTCTTCTAATTTTGTTTGGATCACTGAATGAACAAAGAGTCAACCTACTATGATGTTGTGAGGAATATTTTGAATGTTTGATGTTCTGTGTTTGAATATTGTATGTTGATTTGGAAATGTGTCTCTCCTACCCAGATGGCTGATAAATATTTTAATTATTCTTATCTAAAAATATGTAATGTTTAATTTATTTCTAATTTAAAATAATTGTATAATTTTAAAAATGTTATTTAGTTTATTTTCAATTTTAAATAAATAAATTGAATTAATATTTTTTAATGATTAATATTTTTTAATTTTTAACCAATAAAATTTTGAATAAATATTTTTTATTTAATTCTCCATTTGCTCAGATAATAAGATTAAAGTCATTAATTAATTAGACGGATGCAATCTTACGAAAGCTTTGAAAAAGATTGTCTTGGGGACAATCAAAAGTGTTGAAATAATAAAAATATTAAAAGTCATATTGGTTTTCTTAATAGACATTAAAATTGAAAATATTAATAAATATTTAAATAGTATAGAAAATAACAAGCAACACAACAGAATGTTTAATTAATTCAGATAAAAAATGGTTTTCGTATTCTATCAATTATTTTGTTACGTTTGAGCCTTTCGTCGTCCCTTAGAATGCAGAAGATAATTAAAAAGCTCATCTATATTGGAACATTAAACATCTGAGTAACGACAAGATAGTGATCATATTGACAATCTTGACAGAGAATGATGATGCTCTTCTTTAATATTACAAGATCTGATGGTTTTCTAACATCTAAATAAATGGGAAATCCATGAAAAGATGGAAAATAGTTGCTCATTTGACATTAATGGTGAAAACTTAATCAATTTCTCAAACACTCATGATATTTCATCAGGCTCATTTTGTATTTATAAAAAATACAGTTTCATTATACATCTTTATGGAATATTATGAACTTAGTAAGTCTTTTGAACTACCAAATTATTAAAATAGTAAACTAAAAATAAAGTTTTTGGTATATTATCTTCCTTATTAAAGGAACAAGAAAAAACGGTAATAAGTAATAGAAAGACTTAAATGTTATTTTATAAAAATTCAAAACTGTTTCATTATAATTACGTATGAAATAAGTACAACATTAAACATAATAAATTGATGTATTTTATTATCAAACAACTTGGAAAATTCATTTTCAAACGTTGTAAAAACTAATAACTGCACAACGACAAATGTGTCTGTAGCAACTGGAAAATTAAGTTATATAAAATTAAAATTAAAAAGATATTTAACAGTGTTAGGGTTTCGAAATATACATATGAACACTTTAGATAAAATTTTATAAAGGAAAATTTTTAAATAATTCTTTTAGTAAAATTATTAACTTCAAATAAAATAATATTTAGTCTAACAAAACTTGGAATTAAAATTATAAATATTTGTTTTACTTCATCAAAAATTATAAATATTTTACTCTTTGTTTTATCTCATCAATTTTCAAGGCTGAGGAAAATTACTATATAAACAACAACAAATTTAGTTTTAGTTTGCCCCAAGTGAATATTGAGATTAAAGATAATTTTAATTAAACCAAACAACAGTATCAATGACTCACGACCGCCTCGACAATTTATTCTATATAGCAATGGAAAATGAGATAGAGGTTTATTTGAATATTCAAGAAACTATTGAAGCGCTTTCAAGTAGGACATTAAAAGAATTTGTTTTATAATTAAAATTATTCTTTTAACTGTTTTTTATTTGTATTTCTGTCTTTAAATAGCCATATATTTAAACACGCAGGTAGTCATGTAATAAGGTATGACTGAGATTCTGGTCACAGAATATGCGAGGAATATTTTCGAATGGTGTTTATTGTATTTTTTGTTTTGCATGTTGCTTTTATGATTGCGATTTTCCTACAAAGATGGAAGATTGATATTTTAAATGTTTTGAACCGTCGGATTATTCGGACAATTTTAAAATGCAAATAACAACTTTAGAATTACATACTTTAGTTTACTCAATAAATATATAATTATAAAATATTCAAAGTCTATTTGAAAGTTATTAGGTTCGTGATTACAATTCGAAGTCATAATTTTGTAAACTTTATTTCTATTACATTGCAAGATTACGCGACACACGAAACCGCCATTACTTACCTTCCCCACGGGCAGTCGTTTCAATACCATCTACATGGACCTGGTTTGTCCATTACCGCCATCAGAAGGTTACACCTACCTGCTCACCATCGTGGACCGAAATACGCCTTGGCCGGAGGCTTTTCCAATGAGAAACATCAACATGGACACCATAGTCAAGGTGTTTGTCTACAACTGGGTTTCCAGATTCGGCATACCGAAACGCATCATAACGGATCAAGGTAGACAATTTGAATTCAAACTCTTCCAGGATTTGCTAAAAACCCTCGGAACACAGAGACTATGAACTACAGCATTTCATCCTCATACTAACGGAATCGTGGAACGGTTTCATAAGACATTGAAGAACTCTCTGAGAGCCACATCCATTACCCACCAAATGGACCAAACAGCTTCCCTACATCCTACTTGGATGGCGAAACATTCCTAGCAGCCGACATGGATGTTCACCAGCCCAAATGTTATGCGGCTCCAACACCATCCTCATTAACAATCTAGTCTTCAACAACTGTCCGACTTCCGACGCACATCTAGAATTGGCACGGAAACACTTTGCCAATCTGGACACCAATCCCACTACTGAAAAATCGTGGAACGTCTCCATTCCCCGCACATTTTTCGAATCCAAATTCGTCTGGCTAAGAACGGAAAACCTGGCATAGCTTCAAATGAGGTACACTGGTCCGTACCGCGTGATTTCTTTCGACAAAGACTCCAACACCGCATCCATCGAAGTGAAAGGAAAACCACGAGTCCTAAGCATTGAAAAACTCAAACCAGCACCCCACCTTGCCGACGATGATATTCCCAATTTTGTTCATTCTGTACAAAAACGACATATTTCTTTCGATAAATGGACGTCATACTCCGATTCCGCCAGACTCACCCTTACCAAACTCGGTTGATGGATTATCCCGACGCTCCACTCTTTTGATCGGGGGCTGTTGTAGTGAATTCCAATTTCGAACGTTAAAAAAATAATTACAAAACAAAATTCCATAAAACTAAATAAAAATAGAAATTGCGAACTTAGTAACACAGAAAGAAATTGTTTAAGGGAATCTCGTTTTGTGTTGAGCGAAAGTATAATTGCAAATTTTACCTTCACAGAAAATCAATTGATTTTTCTGTGGAGTGTATTTATTAAATTAATTAACACAAAATAATATACAAATTAAAAAATTAAAATTTTACTTTAATTTTGTTTTAAAATGTCAGAATTTTTTAACGACGTGATTTTTTCTGGAAGAATGATGTCAATCAAATTGTATGCCCACTTTGGATTATCGAATTGTGATGTAAATATATCGTTGAATCTCGTAAATCTTCCTTTTGATGTGATGTGTTCAAATTATTCTGATATATCGATTTATGTAAATGAACGTCTTACACGTTTCTTACATGATCTAATATTACCGGACCATGTTTTCATGCGGTTTAATGGGCAAGATGGCCGCTCCCTTCAAGATCTCCAAGAGCCATCTCCGATCAGTAATTTGTTATTAAATGCAAACCGCTCTTACTTTTACCAGGCGAGCCAGGAGTCTGTTATAGAGATCACCATCGACCGGAGTCCTTGCTATCGACAGGAAGTCCCGACAAGCGGAATTAATCAGAGCCGCCTTAAACTAGCGTGGGGTTCGTCAGCTTCATATACAAAAGCGCAGTCATTTCCCAGAACCCGAATCATAACAAATTTTTACACATACAAGTAAATAAAAAACAAGAAAGAAAGTGTACCGAAAGAATGATACAGAGTGATCAATTATTATTTTCTTCAAACAATTTATTCACAATAAAATGGAAAGACAGAAAAGACGTTCATATTTTTAAAGCAAAATACGGAAGAATGTTCGAATAGTGAAGGAATTGTATGTTCAAGCGGATCTAATGTGAAAGAAACCAAGAAGTATTGGTGCAAAAATAATTTTATTATTATTTATTTGTTATTTGGTGCAAAAATATTGTGCAAGATTTTAATGCAATTTTACAAACACAATTAAACATATAAAGAAAATATCACTATAATAATCATTTATTAGATTTTCTACATGTTTCGTTCTAAATAAAACATCTTAATGTGTTTGGTGATTGAGACAACGAAAATGTTAAACAAAATCTATAAACGGCTAAAAACAGAAATTTTCAAAATTATCCATGACAATAAATACAAATAAAATTAAATAAGATAAGTAACCGATATTCCGAATAAGTGTTTATAGAAATAAAAAAGAGGTATTTATTTCTCAAACAACACAATCAGAGGATTGAAAGTTATTTAAAAATTTTAATTTAATTTTAAATTTTAAATTGATAGATATTTAAAACAGGTCCTGTGTGACATGAGTATATGCATACAGTATGAAAAATAGTAAACAACACTTTTATTTTGTTAATATTGAATGTCTTTGAAAAGACTGATTCACTTATCTGTTGAGATTATAAAAAATAAAATTTTTGAAAATAATATTTTGTTTTATTTAATAGATATAGTAAGAAATTATTTATCTATTTACCATAATAAATATAAAATATATATGAATAATAAAAAATAAAATTTGGAAAAAATATAAATAATTGGAATAAGAATAGAAGAACTTTATATAAAGAAAGTAAATAAAGAATTTTAGAAGTAAATAGATTTAATTTAAATTAGAAAGAGAAGTATAAAAGGAAGAGATTTTTAAAGAAGAAAAAACTAGCCGACAAAAGAAGCTTTATTAAAGAGACGAAAAGGGTTTTATTAAAGAAAAAGATAAAATAAGCGATAAGAATTAATTAAAGGTCATACTTAATTAATTCTGAAAGTACAAGAGTTTTAAGCTTGCGTGTAAAGAAAATTATATTTCCGGATGTGCGTAACTTATTGAAATTAGTCTACAATAAAAAGAAATATTGATCAGTCAGATCAGAAAAAAAGAAAAAATCGGTAAACCGCAATCTGAAAGTTGAACAATATAAAAGAAAAACTGAAAATTCGAAGTCGATTAATGGTGCAATATATATATATATATATATATATATATATATATATAATCTCAAATTAATTAAGGCAAGTACCAAGTACTTCCTTAACTATTCAAAATCAGAAATTTAAGCTAAGGTTTAAGTCTAATTTCTGTATAAATTATAAATAATAAATATATTTTTATAAAAATAATCCTTTTATTTTGATTTTCCTTTTCAATCTTAAATTCACACAATACCCCAACAAATCTAAACTGAAACTTTCAATGATTTTTGCAGTAACAAGGAATTTGATATAAAATATGTATTATTTCATTTGGTGACCGCTGATAGAGTGAATATTATTGTAATTCGTTACAAATTTTCACCAGAAGAGAAAAGTTACTTGCACAAATTAAAAAAAATATGGTGAGATAAGCATTGTGAATGAATAAAAATTTATTTTATAAACGACTCAATGAGACCCTCTAAATTTTAATGAACAATTCTGTATATAAAATTTAGTAAAAATTTGGCTCTTAAAATTAATTGCTATAAACAGTGATTTACAATAGTATTTGAAAAGTAAGTAGCAATTAAAATTGATGAGGTAGAATAATTTGAATAATTGAGCGTGTTAATAGATTTAAAATAATGTTTATTTTCGTTTGATCTAACGTTAATTTTTGGATATTTCCTTCTGTGTTGATTAAAAATTATATTAATATTCATAAATATTTATCTCAAAACTAATTTTACACTTCTTTCTATGTTCAGTAATATTCAATATTAATATTAATATATTAATTAATTATAAAAATTATTTCCGATGTAAATTTACTACTAAAATAAATTTCGTAAGATATTTATTTTCATTATTTTATTTTAAACATTAATTTAAAAAATGATTTCTGATTAAATTTCAATATTAAAATCAATTTCCTAAAATATTTATTTTCACTTTGATTTTAACATTAACTGTAAAAATTCTTTCAAATTAAAATTTCCCTTTTTAAATTACTTTTCTAAAAACTTATGCAAATAAATTTTTTGAACTTATTTTAATTATAAATATGATTTAACATTTTAAATATTCAAAAATTTAAAGTTCAGCAAAAGTTTCTAAAAGCGGTTATTCCCCGATTCGACGGAAAGTCGACTCCAATCAGAGAATGAAGAACGAAGTTTGAAATCATCGCTGGATGTCAGTGAATCACCGACATGCTAAAATCTTGTGTGTTTGCTAAAATCTTGCCGTTATTCCTAGAGGGAGCTGTCTTCGAGATCTATGAAAATATCGACTAGAAGCAAAAAAGCTACGAGCAAGTGATAATTTTAAATGATAATTTTAACTAAAGCTTTCAATCTAAATGAGTTTAACAAATTTGAGCAGTTATTGGGTCTTAAATTTAAAATTGATTAAACAAAGCCAGGTTACGTCGCTCCCGGAGATGCTGACGCTGGCAAGGGAGCTGCTGAAGGTCGAAAGATGTGTTCAAAGGGACGTCTCGAACTAACATCTAGAGGAAGTTTGGAGGGTTCAAATTGTTGCAAGGTTAAAGCCTATGGAAATTCAGATGAGTCCAAGGTCAAGGAAGTTAGATCGACGAAGGGAACCGTTCGAAAGGCTCCTCATCGCTGTCATAGTCTAACGTCAGGTGCTTCAGAGGTCTTCAGAAAGACCATTTCGAGTACGAGTGCAGAAACGGTCTAAAATGCAAAGCTTGTAACGGTTATGGCCTTTCTACCAGAAATTGTCACGCGGGAAAGGGAGACGGGAGTACCTCACAGTAGAGGCCGGGTGTACTCCTGGAGCGAAGTTAATTACCATGTCTCTTATTATAAACGAACGCAAGACGGATGCGTTAATTGATTCTGACGCGTCTAGAGCCATCGTCGTTGGCAAGACGAGGAAATTCGACAGGTGAATCATTATGATGGATGGCAGCACAGTCCAAGCTTTGGAGAGTGAGTTTGAGGTGGTAATTGGTAACACTAAATGAAACTGATTGAAGGCAGACGAGAATGTTACGATCCAATAAGAAATTTTCAAAATCAATAAATTTACATTTGTTCTTGTTTATTGTACTTGTATACATCGATTTATAAATTATTAGCGATGATAATCCTAGTAATTTATTATTGTAATAATTGTGTGCCTCATAATACTTGTGTAGCGTATATTGGTTCGAATCGCTAATCAACTGTCACCAAGTGGAGTTAATAAAGTAATTCTAATTATTAAACAAATGAAAATAAAGGTTGACGCAAGCAAATAAAAGAAAGAAAATACGAAACAAATTATTTATTCCATATCATCATCATCATCATCACCATCATCAGCGCAAAGGTCATCATTATCATCCTCATACTCATCACCAAATTCCTCTTCATCCAATTCACTTGATTCTTCATCTTTTTCATTGTCATTTTCCCCGAAATTCTTTTCTTTATCTTCGTAATCGTCTTGTGGTAAATCGAATTTCTGTGCCCAAAAAGATAATTGTAAAACAATGCATCTCAAAAAAATAAAAGGTCACCTGGTGCCGAGTGGCCTTCATGATCATTTCCAGTTCATTCACTCGAGCTATGTGATATTTCTCCACAAAACTATCAAAGACCGGATTTTTCTCCTGAATTAACAGAAATTCAGTAAGAAATTTAATTATAATCAAATAATACAGGGTTATTCCATCATAAAAACACTTTCATTCAAATTATAAACACTTCTATTCATTATTATAAATACAATTATTCACTTATATAAATACCAATAAAAAATTTTAATTCGTTAATTTAAATTTTAAAACATGTCTACCGGGGAGCTACCATCGACGCTGATTCTCTATCCGACTGTTCAATTTTCAAATTCTTGACATATGGTTTTATTAAATTGAAAATTCTGCTTCGTTCGACCTTTAAAACCTATATACCCACTACACCACTTTGTACTTTAAACTCTATTATAGGACAAACAAATCAGTATGTCAAAATTCTAACTGCACAGTCGGATAGAGAATCAAAATGTGCACCGAACACAATGGACCAATCAAACTAATTTGCACTTGGAAAAATTGTGAAATTTTGAATTTATCGATTTGGCACGCTTGCACATTGTTCCATATCGATTGGCACATGTGCAGTATCGATTAGCACATTTTGGCACTGTGCAACGATAGAATAGCACTTTTTGCACAGCACCCATTTCCATGGCTAACATGACAAAGTACGAATCAGTAGTGCCAATGTGCAAATCAAAAGTCCTGTTATATTATACAAGACTGTCGTCATGGCGGTTTGGATTAACATTAATGATTTTTAGGTAACTAGAAAACTTTGTTGGTCTCCGAATAGCACCAGCGCCGATGTTTTAAAATTTAACGAATTTTAAATTTTTTATTGGTATTTTTATAAGTGAATGATCGTATTTATAAAAATGAATAGAAGTGTTTATAATTTGAATAAAGTTATTTATATGAGTGAATAACCCTGTAAATTTGATCAGTTTGAATAATATAAAAATAAGTATTCGTGAAGAGTTTCGAGTTGTGTAGAATATTAATGAAAATATATGCAAATTTATTTACACGTAGTCTCTACTACTTTGATCCACATAGATTAAGAAAATTTTAGATCATTTTTTTTCAAAAAAAATAGGTTATTTTCTATGTATATGGTACATTTTCTGAATGTGGTACAACACTCACTTGTCCAAGCAATAATCAAATAGTGACTACTGCACCAGGAAATATTGATAATTTACAGTGGAAGAGCTAGGATTCAGCTTTTCCCTCTTCGTTAATTTTGTGAAATGCTATACTGTTATTCTGTGCTCTTCTTACCTACTCTAGATATGAATTTTATTTCTTCTGATGATCATCCTATTCTGTGAAATAAAAGGCCGAAAGTGGCTTCAACAAATTATAAAATGATGGAAATTTTTTCATGTTTGGTGTCACAATTTGTTGGTATTTTTCGTTGTCTTTTGGAAGTGTGGGATCAAACTGAAAAACCATTTTAATAATATGATTCACAAATAATATACAAATGTCTGATTTCTTTTGTGGATTTCTTTTATTTAGTTTAAGAACATGAATCAAAACAAACTAGTAAATCAAAAAAAAATAATCTTTATGCAGACAGAACTCTACTTGGCATAGATAATTTTTTTGAAAAGGGAAAATAAAAGGCTATATTGTTCAGGAATTTTTCGTTTTTTCCCATTTTGAGACCTTAAGAAGTTTTTTTATCAAATTTTCACATTATCATTTATTGTCATCGAGAATGAGTAAGTGTGCAAAGTTTGGAGAAAATTGATTGAGTAAAAAGCCTTCAAAAATAGGTTTCTAAACTCCATAAATGATTCTAGGTCAAAATTGCCTTGTTTGTAAAGTTTTAGTTAGATTATTTAATTTGTTTTAATTGAAGGCTTGAAACGCGATACTGTTCTCCAACTTTTGTCTTTCCTTCAAAGAGCTACTGGAGTTCGAAATATTTCCGAAAGACGTTAAAGAAATCTTCGTAAAATGGTTCAGCGTGTGTTAGGATCATATCAACAGACTGACATAATTGCTTTTCTACGAGCATTTCATATTCGTCGTACTCATAAAATAAAGTTTTATATAGAGTTTATTCATTCCTTTTTGGTTATTTGAAAATTTTCTTTTTTATTGCTGCTGATTGTCAAATAAAATAAAAATTGCTAAATTATATCGATAGTTTGTGTTATTTATTTTTTTGTGATATATAAATATTTTTGTGATAAATTAAATAATCTGTTAGGGTTCTTGAATACTTATTTAAGATCGTTCAATTAAAAATATTGGTTTAAATGTTTAAAATAATTTTATAGTAAAATAAAAAATTTAGTATTAAAATAATGTATGATGGGAATTTTTTCATGTTTGGTGTCACAATTTGTTGGTATTTTTCGTTGTCTTTTGGAACTTTGCGATAAAACTGAAAAACCATTTTAATAATATGATTCACAAATAATATAAAAATGTGTGATTTCTTTTGTGAAGAATATTTTAAATTGTTTGAATGTGTAAATGTGTGGATGCTGTATGTTGATTTAAGTATGTTGATTCTCCCATCCAGATGGAGATTGGTATTTTTTATTTAAATTTAAAGTGATTGACTATTCGAACATAATTAAAATAATCATTTTATAAGTTCATATCTTTAATTTCACAATTAAAATTAAGTTTAATAATTTTTAGTAAAATTTAAATTAAATGCATTTTTAATAATTTGATGACATTTTTATTATTTTGGGATTTATTGAGAAATGGTAAAAATTAAAATTTTTAATTAATATTTTTTAGAAGTTAAATACTTTAAAAAATGACTCAGAAAAATTGTTCGAATAATCATGATTAAAAACAGAAATAAGAAAACCAATTAGAACGATTAGAGAGTCTTAATGACTCTAAATGTAATTGCAATAAAGATTTAAACGAGACTTGTTTAAATGTTCTTAATATATATATATATTGTAATTTTTATAGTATTTTATTTTTTTTATAATTTGTTTTATCATTTCAATTTAATAAATGAGGAAAATTTAGTATTTAAACGAGACGAAATGAATCAAAAATTACAACAAAAATTACGGACTGGCTATTAAAAAATTCGTAGATGATTTTATGTGTTTTAAAAGAATATAGAATCCAAATGAACGGATAAATTCAATTATTTAAATATTTAACGAACCATTTTTTCTTCCGATTTTAATGATCTATGATTTCGAACAAATTCCACGTGCTGTTCAATTTTCTTTATCAATGATCGGAAAGCTTTACAAAAAACTGTTTCTCGACAACTTTTACAAAATGTACGGAGCTAAGAAAAAGTATTCAGAACACAGGTTCCAAATTTCATCAAAGAATCTCACCACAGAGAGAAGATAGACAACATATTCCGGGAACGCTGGGTTGTATGCAAACACTGAGAGATTCTCGACAATCAACTGAAACATCATATCAAGAGACTGCTCAAGATGATCATATGTGTCAAGTTGTCCGGTCGAAAAATGAAGCATAACTGTTATATTTATCGTTTTTTTCGAATCTTCTGCAAATGAAAAAGTTATTAAATTATTTAAAAATCACCAGCAAAACATAAAAATAAAGCAGATACAGAATAGTTCAAGTGGTTCCAAATTGATTAATATACATGCATAGATATAATTTTATTAAAAAGTCAAAAAATACGTTTTGAAAAATTAAATTTAAAATATGTAGTTGTATTTTTTTGAAATTTTGAATGTTGTTAAAAAAGAATTTTTTTAATCAAATGTGTTGAAGTGTTGGTTGGAATCTACTTCTACTCAATATAATGTGCTTAGCTATTTTAGTATGCAGTTGATGATCGATGAAACCTGTAGAATCTGTAGTGCGATTAGAAACGTAGTATCAATCAAATAGTATCAATCGAATTGAATATTACATTAGCTATCTTGTGTTTAAAAAGCTTAATTTCGTAATCAAGTTCTATAGTAAGCACATTGGAAAATTAACAATATAGTAACTCTCTCTAAGCCTTTTAATGATATTTTCAACATGAAATTTGTAATTCATATCACAATTCCTTTCGAAAATATTTACATACACAAATTTATAAAATCATTCGCTTCATTTGGAAAAAAATTGAAATTGGATAAACGATTTAATTTTTTGCTGAATTTTGAATTGATGTCAAATTTATTAACTCTTCAAGGCGCTTTTGAAGATCTAAAGATTCGATTTCTCGTAGAGTTAGAATTCGTTCAGTGTTTAGCTAATCCAATTTCTGACTCAAAAAAAATGAAAATTTTTTCAACTTATTAGCAAAATTGGAAAAACCCCGCTTATTCTGACTGTATTAAGAGCAAGTAGTGTCTTTATGTGCTCGATCAATTGCAACATGTCGAATTTCAGAGAGAATTGACTGACCTTTATTTTTGTAACAGTATTGAAGATCAAATTTCATTACGTTGAAAACGCAAAATGAATTATCACATTCATTTAATAATTTACCGTTAATGGAAGAGAGGAAAAATCTAAATATCTAAAGCTGTTCTCAGAAACTTTGAAAACGCACTCGGTCGTTTTGCAAAAAGATATTTTAAAAAGTTATCATTTAGTTTGGATTATATTAATAAAGAATATAAGCATATAATTCATCTCGTTAGTGTCCAATTTTATCTACGTTCCTTTGGTGCAGATTTCTTTTTGGTTAGAGGTTGGTAAGAACGAAAACTAACGACAAATAACTTAGTTAAAGCATTTTTGAAGATATTAAAGAAAAAGATGATTCTTTAAATTCATGTTTGGTGCTTCATCTGAATACTAAATTTACTACAGAACTGGAAGGTAAAAATCTTCTTGACATTTTTGTCAATAGAAATCATGGGGAATATCAAATGTAGTGTCGAAAGATATCAGATACATGTATGATTACAAAGTCATAGAGCTTTTGTGGCGAAAAATATAGAGAAAATATGATGAAGTACCTAATTCACAGAGTTTGGATTCGATCTTTGAAATCACAGGTCTTGGTTTGAATATTCTTATACTATAAATATATACATATATACAGGGTGGGCCAAAAGTAGGGTTACAGTTGCTTCATTATCTGTTTCGCCTTCACAATCACGTTTAGATATAAATTATAGAAAATATTACTGAACTCTTATTCTATGT
>MQRK01224843.1:10535-21237 GCA_001938485.1 Girardia tigrina
AACATATTTTTAATAACTTGTAACATATTTAATATTGGATAAAGTGCTGCCCAATTAGTTAAAAGTATATCTGGTAAAATTGCTCCTTTTTTTGGGCATACATTTGGATGCCATATTTTAGTCAGAAATCTTATTAGTGGTGGTTTAAATGGAAAATTATGTTCTGTAAATGTCAGTAAAACTTCATAGCGACCATTGGCATAAGGAGTACCCTCTGGACCGTTAAAAGATGCGATGTATTCGATATCTTTACCATTAGTCTTGAGGTTCATCATGAACCCATGACTTGTATCAGCAAAATCTTTTTTTAATTCTTTTTCTATTCTTTTAGCATACATTAAACTTTATTTATAGTTGATTTATGACAAATATATAAATAAATAAATATAAATTATATTTAAACAAATTATTTATCACAATTTAAAATTACTAAATTAATAAACAATAAACGATTTTTCCTTAATAACCATTTAAAGTATCTTATTGCAAAAAATATTTTTTGAAATTAACATTAGAAAATTGAATATTATTTAATAGAAAAATTAAAAAATATTTCAAAATTAAATATTTTAAGTCAAAAATCATACAAATTATAAATATTAAAAGAAGTTGTATTTTTCGAGTGTAAAAAATTTTTATTTTTAAATAATAAAAAAAGCAAATTAAAATATTAGCATTTTTTTAAGTTTAAAGGGATTATAAAAAAACAGATTTAAGGTAAAAAATTTAAAAATTAATAAAATATGTTTACAATTAAATTACAATTATTGTGAACATATGTATTGAAAAACATGAACAATTAATTATAAAATGTGATTCTTATGTCAATAAACTTTAGTTTTTTTTATTATTTTACAAATTAAAATCATATTAAAATTAATTAATTTTTAAATATTTAAATTTAGAATAAACAAAATCTATTTAAAATTCTTTTTATAAATTAAAAATTGATTAAAAAATTTTACTTAAATTTCGGCTTATTAAAATTATACACCAAACAATTATTTCAATTAATAATTTTTAACAAAATACAAAAAAACTTTGTTTTAGAAAAAAATAAATAATTAAAAAAATATAAATAATTATTTCATTTATTATTTATATTTAATTCAATTGATTAAAATGAAAATTTTTTTTTAAAAAATGAATAAAACTCATAAATTGATCAAATAGCCTCGAAGTAAATTTTTTTTCAAAGTGTTTAAATTTTAAAAAATTAATAAATAATATAAAAAGCATATAAGCATAAATTAAAAATGGATTAATAAAACATTCCTTTTGTTGAAGAATATGGTAATACCAGTTATATTTTTATAAATAAATGAAGTAAGGTTAGAAAATCGTTAAAAAAGTATAATGATTCGTGTAAGAAATATTAACTAATTTTAAGATATTTTAATTTTGATTAATATAAAAACTTTAAATATGCATTAAAAGAATGTTTTTGAAAATTCATTTAAAATTAGAAATTTATTAAATGAAACTTGTTTAAAAATTTACAAATTAAATAAAATGTGGTTATTTTAAAAACAAGTTTTTAAATTTTAATAAAATAAATTTTTGCGATATCATGGAATATTTAAAAAACAACGAAATATAAAAATAAGTCTACTTTGGGACTGCTGGAAAAATCTTTAAAAAACCATAAACAAAATTTTCAATACTTTTGAAAAGTTCCCTTAAGAATTTGAGTAAACTTTATTGATCTAAATTTATTTACATTTATTTTACAATATATATAGATTTTTTTATCATATGATAAACCTGTATTTCTGGACCCTTTCAATGTCTGACTTATTTTTTAATGACAAAAGGCATCTTTGTATTCTTTAATTTTAATTAAAATGGTTTTTTTAACAAAAAATACGAAATTAATTAGTTGTACACCGAATAATATAGTTTAAAGTGGGGCAGAACTCTCATAGGGTATATAAGGTGAAGCAAGCAAAATATAGAAAATCTGCCTGAACACATGTATAGTAACCCATAGATAAATAGATGGAATATGATCTTAGATTCTCGAAAAAAATCAATACATAGTGCTTTTTTGAGATGTTGTGTTTTATAGTTTAAAGTGGGGCTGAATGCCCATAGGGTGTACAGGTCCAAGGAAGCAAAATATCAAAAATCTGTTTGAACACATGTATAGTTACCCATAGATAAATAGGCGGAATATGATCTTAGATTATCGAAAAAAATCAATACATAGTGCTTTTTCGAACATATGCACATTATGTGTGCAAATATTATATAATAGAAATGTATTATATTATGATATTATACTATGTTATCAACCAATATCGTATCAACCATTCAAAACATGGCTGTATTAAAGGAGATATCGTCATGCATCCATCATGGCAACATATGGCATTCATAATGTCAACGTAATGTACAGTTGAATATTTTATATTTTATATCTTCTATATACTTTTATATTATATATTTTATATGTTATATATAACAAAAGTTGTTGTTTACAAGTTTATGAATAAAGACAGGTATAAGACAAGTATTTTCAACAAACATTTATTTACATATGTACAATATTTACAAGTATATCATTCACAAAAGATAATATCCATGAGGTAATGTACTTATTCCATCTGGCAAAATATGTCATTTATCGTCAAACTAGTCAAGGCCTTTCTTTCGCATCATTACTGTGGAGACTTGATGTTCTCTTGATTGGATCCTTCGCATTTCAGAAATTATATTGATTTGTTCCCGCAGCACTCTCATATAATCATAGAATCCGATTTGTTTGCTAACGTTGCCCGTTGAACTCCCTTTGCCCTCGTTTTGATCTTACCATCCACATCAATGGCATACATCTTAGACAGTAGTGCCACGAATCTAGAGATGATTTGACCATTGACTTCATCCTTAAACTTCCCAAGGACCTTTTTATTTGATGTTGAATAATTTGGATGATCCTTTGGATAGTCTGAGGTATCCATATGTTGAGCCATTTGAAAAAACTCCGCAAACAGATTTTCTGTATGAATATGATAGACAAAGCTATCAGTATCCATATAGATTAGCTGTAAATTGTGGTTGAATTTAGGGACCATGATGTCATAGTGGAAGTCGTACATCAAGGTCTTGGATAGATCCAGGATTGACATCCCTACATATATCGACTTATTAAACATAAGTGATGTCTTCAGCATATGTATACTCACCAGGTTTTCAGTGTATATGATGCTGCTGTGGAAATTTAATTTGGCAATGAATTTCTTTGTGCGCTTCCAATCACATACCAGCTCGAGGTTGATTCTGTTGTGGATATTCTCCATCGTTTTACCAAAACCGTTGTTATTGCAGAATTTGAACTGATCCTTTTCAAAGTCGTTTTTGGCATTGGTCCTCAGATTGGTGTTAAAGTCAATATATGGTTTAAGCCATTTTGATTGACTAAACTAAAGAGCATGATGGATTTTTGTGATTATGAGCCCATTCGTTACAGCTTGTTGGAGATTGATGTAATGGACTACATATTTTTGTTTATTTTCTAAGTGATAGAGCAGCTTCTTATGTTTTCCATTTGGTAGACATTTGCTTTCAGGCAGAAAAGGCAGCTACTCATGTCTTGAATAGACGGATTTTGGATAATTAACATCCACTTCCAATATGTAACCAACATCTCCATTAGGATCCAGTTTTTCTATTCGAATTTCTTCTGGTTGATCCACCCATTTGAAATTATCAAAAGCTAATGGAGCACTCATTGCCAATCCATACAGATTGTTGTCGTCCAAGTATGTTATGTATGATGATGCCTTGGATGGATCATAATTTTTGATGTATTTGTTGTTTGCCTCACCATACCGATGAATAGACTGACAGATTCCACCTCGGATTCCTTTTTCCAGCATGAGGATTGGATAGGAAGCCGTGTCTCCACATTTTTTTTAGGAAGAGAGGTGGACAGAAAACGGTAATAATCGCCTTTCATTTTTAAGAAGAACACTTTAGCTTCACCGCCATTTGAAGCCACCAACAAGAACTCATCGAGTAAGGCTATTATATCAGCGCAGACTTCATTCAATTCTCTTTCAATTTGACTTCGGTAGGCTTTAATCAATGGAAGTCGAGAAGGATCTTTTTGTTCGATGCTACTCATTATCCTCCACGATGCTCTCCGACTTCCGATTACGTTATTGTATGCTACGGATAATAAGTTACGCTCTTCCATGTTCAATTCGCCGGTCATTTTAGCGACATCTCTCATCGCATCAACCATTTTATCATATCTTTCAGCCTGTTCAGCTAATTTAGCTCTATACACTTTCGTTTCCCTATCAGCCATTTCGTTTATCAATTTATTCTTTTTTTTTAATTGAAAATTAAAAACGCGATTTGTCATTGAAACTTGTTTATTGTTTTTAAAAATTGGAATTGATCAATCGACATATGACAAATTGAAAATTGTTAATTGAAATTTTCAAAACCACCATTTTTTTTAATTCTGACAAAATTTCATTTTTAAAAACAAATTACACACCACACACACACTTAACCAATCGCATTCACATTATCATTAAACACACAAACACGCTAACACATTCAAACATACATACAAACATACAATAAAGAAAGAAAATTACTTACAGTGGCAGAGAAAAAAAAGGAGGCTCACCATTTGTTCAATTATATCGGTTTCGACAGTTGCAAATTACACAATCAAATATGAATACTTGAATCATTCATGAACAAAGACTCATCACCAAAACAAAAAAAAAATATTCCGTCTACAGTTATCAATCGATTGAAAGAAAACAAATTAAAATGGGTTTAAAAGCACGAAAGGAAATCCAAATATTAATTTTATTTTGACTTTTTTTTATTTTACATTTAATTATTTTAATTTATTTATTTTTATTTAATTTAATTAATTTATTTAATTATTTTAATTTTTGAAACTGGCAAAAATGCTCCGTCAAAATTGGCAATTCTCCGCTCCAAATTCTCCCCCCTTTGACCGAACATTCAACCTTTAATTTTATCACAAACGTAAGACCAAATGGAGAGTCGATTCCTTTTGAATGTTGTAATCGTTCAACGTTCGTCCATCTTCGAGCTATCCATTTTATTCAAATTCGTGATCTTTCTATGTATCACTAATGATACATTAAAACAAATCCATAAATGAACGTCCATGTATATTTTTCCGCTCCCGCATGGCACAATAATCTATGTGTTTGTATGATGAGATCGCTCCTTTTTTCTTTCGGTATCCATTCTTTCATACTCGCTCTAGCTTGACTCCTTGTAGTTACTGCGAATGATCTCGTCTTGTTTTTCAGTTATAATAAAATATAATTTTATAAAATTATATTATAGACAAAAATATTCAATAATGAAAATTGTAAATATATTTGAATATCAATTTTAACAAAAAATAGAAATTTGAACTCTACCTATGGTGTAAAAGTACTGCATTAATTCTTTGATCTATTTGTTATGAATTATATATATTTTGACATCTATACCAATACAAAAATGCTAAAATTAATAGTTTATTTTAAATATGAAAATATGTTTGATGCAATTTTTTTCAATTTTATTTTTTTAAATAGATTTCATACGCAGGTGCAGAGCAATCTTATTTCTTTCAAAAAAAATTTTTCAATGGCCCTATGTTTGAAATTTTTGTGCGCGCACACGCGCCCAATTTAAAGGAAACGCTGCTTGCTACCCTTCTAGATTATTGTATATCACTCTATTAAATATCTATCATTATTATTAAATTATAATATTATCATGATATTTATTTCCATTTGGGCCTACTAATTTTTTAAAAATTATTTTTGGACCTTAGCCATTTGGCTGTGGGTGCACCCAATTATGTACAAGCATTTTATCACTTAGTTTTTGTATATTTTTAAGTGTATCAGTAGGCAAGTAACATGGTGGCGCCTATCTCCTCTCCATGTAACATCATTAATTTATTTTTACATAAACACTAACTTTTGTTTAACTAAATTATCTCAACCAATTTTCTTTGTTTAATCTGGTTATACAATGATAAGGTGTTTCAGAAATATTTTTTAGCAACCAGAGTTTTACAGGAATTTATGCCTTTATTATGAGGCGTGAAAATGTTATAAACAATAAATGAAACCTTACCCATTTTAAATCGTGCACAGTTTGCTAATAATAATCTATTAAAACAATTTAAAAAACAAATTAAAAAAAAGCTGTTTGCTTACAGTTTGTGATTAATAAACATAACTGTAAATGGTCTTTTAACATAAACTGTAAACAGAAAATGCAGATAATTTTCTTTCTTGATGCTAAATTGTTTATACTGCAATTAATTTATTCTCCATAATAGGTGTGGTCAAATTGACCCCACTTGCCAGTTAGAGGTCTGCCTACTTTTCTCGTCCATTCGGCATTTATACAGCAAGGCAATTAAGTCATCGACTCTTGATAAAATAATTATTCGATTTTGGTAGCGTTTCAAAATAAAGCTGCGTTTCGGGGAACGAGTCATTTAAAGTTGCACTGCGGTCAGTTTGACCGCACCTGGAGTTCTAGTGTTAAGCATGGTAATGAATTTCTGGAATGCCTTCTAAATATATTTTTGAACACATTTTTACAAACATTCATTTGATCTAAATCAAACAATTTCTTCTGCATCGCATGAAAATAAAATATTGTACTAATTTCTTTACTTTAAAAACACTAGTTTTATACCTAAGTAATTTACTCCACCATAAACAGTCATTTCTTACAATATGATAAAGTGAATATATAAATTTATCTCGTCTTTAGAAATAGTCATAAATTATTCTTATAAGCTGTAAAATATCGGGGTTTACGATCTATTAAATCATTTTTGCAACCATTTAAATAACTGTTGCAGCTATAACAATAGTTGCTGTGATCATGTACACAATTGTGGCAATTAACAAACAAATTATAATGGAAATAGTAAATTTGTAAAATTTCGTAAACATCACTTCATCAATAAAAATAAAGTTTTTGTTATCGTTGTCTGTTTGAAGACTGTAAAGAAGTACCACCAGATGACAAAGGTAACTGACCACCACAATATAATCATGGACAAATGTTTACATGAACAATGTGCTAAAAATCTTTTAAGTCTAAATTTAAAAAATACTGAAAGTTATTTTTAAAAATATTTAGATATTATTAAAATTTCAAATTTAACTTTTTCAATTGAAAAATTATTGTTCATCAAATCGCTTTTGTTCAAAAACATCAACCGCCCCAAGAGATAATCTCGAATTAATATTTTGATAACTTGTTTTTAATATTAATTTTAATAATTATAAATTTTATTATTTTTTAACATAACTTTTATTATTATTTTAAATAATTTTCAGTTTAAAATAATTGTCACAAAAAATCTAAAGCTTTTAACTAATTTTAATAATATATATATATATATTCTATTTATTTATCTTCGTAAACTAAAGGAAAAAAGAATTCATTTTACGTCAATATATAATTTGAGTTAAATTAATAATTAATTTTAAACATCAATTATTTAAAAGCCAATTGAAAATATTTATTAATTTTGACGGTTTAACCGTCATCGCCAGAACAAATGATTTTTCAAACGAAATTAACTCATAGTGCAGTTAATGATTATGTAATCAATACGTAATTAGTACATCATTTAAAAACTCTCAACAAAGTTGTAGAGAGTGCAGTTTGAACGTTAATTTTAGGATTCAAAGATCTTATATATAACGCTTCACATATCACTCTCTCCCAATAATTTTGAAATTGAGTGCACAGAATTTTAAAGTGTTGTGAATTTATATCTCCTTTACAATGTCTTCTATGTCCTGCAACATTACTTCCTCCTTCGTTGCGACTGCTTTCCTGGATTCTCTTACAGAGATGAAGTGAATTCATTCCAATGTATGTGGCGTATGAGTGATTATGGCCAAGCTGATGGTTTTGATAACTTTCTCCAAAGATTATTATTCAACTATCGGGTTACTTCACATGAAGAAAGAAAAAATGCACCAGACGAGATACTTGGAAGAAAACTACGAAATCCATTTATATGTTCTTACTCAATGGACAAGAAGTGTTATATTGGGGAGATAAAACAACGACCATCAGAAAGTGAAAAAGTACGATATGCAAACGTGCCGCGTCCAAATGTCCTGTTTTGCAAAAGGGAGTAATACGGTTGAGGTGGAGAAAGATGAAAGCAATATTTTAGTACATACTGATCAATATAAACCCATAGTAATTCAATATGAAAAAAGTGACAGAAATATCGATAAATATCAAAATAAAGATTATGAGCATAAAATTAATACAAGTGAACCTATACAGGAAAGGGGTGAATAACATAAATGAATAATGAACAAGATCACTCATCAAACTTTTAATGAAACTAACAAACAAGATGATAACGGTGATTTGATTACTACCGCTGATGAATCAACTTTTAAATATGGCGGAAATGTGCGAGTGTTCGGAAACAGCCAATGAGAATGAACGATTATATGTGAGGTTATATAAAGAGCCAACGGGCGATGTAATGTATATATTAATGGTAATGTATATTTGTAGATATATTAAAATACATATATATTTGTATAATACATTAAAATTATAAAAATAATTTTAAAAAAAAATCCGAATTTAAATAAAAAGTTCCAAATCTTAATAAAAAATTCAAATCCAAGTCGAAATCGAAAATCTCCAATCTAAATCAATGTTGATAAAATACTAAAATTTCAAATATATCTTTCAAATTTAATAAAATTAAAGAATACAAAGATGCCTTTTGTCATTAAAAAATAAATCAGACATTGAAAGGGTCCAGAAATACAGGTTTATCATATGATAAAAGATCTATATTTATGGCAAAATAAATGTAAATAAATTTGGATCAATAAAGTTTACTCAAATTCTTAAGGGAACTTTTCAAAAGTATTGAAAATTTTGTTTATGGTTTTTTAAAGATTTTTCCAGCAGTCCCAAAGTAGACTTAATTTTATATTTCGTTGTTTTTTAAATATTCCATGATATCGCAAAAATTTATTTTATTAAAATTTATTAACTTGTTTTTAAAATAACCACATTTTATTTAATTTGTGAATTTGTAAACAAGTTTCCTTTAATAAATTTCTAATTTTAAATGCATTTTCAAAAACATTCTTTTAATGCATATTTAAAGTTTTTATAAATTAAAATATCTTAAAATTAGTTAATATTTCGTACACGAATCATTATACTTTTTTAACGATTTTCTAACCTTACTTCATTTATTTATAAAAATATAACTGGTATTACCATATTCTTCAACAAAAGGAATGTTTTATTAATCCATTTTTAATTTATGCTTATATGCTTTTTATATTATTTTTTAATTTTTTAAAATTTAAACATTTTCTAAAAATTTTACTTCGAGACTATTTGATCAATTTATGAGTTTTATTCATTTTTTAAAAAAAATTTTCATTTTAATCAACTGAATTAAATATAAATAATAAATGAAATAATTATTTATATTTTTTTAATTATTTATATTTTTCTAAAACAAAGTTTTTTTGTATTTTGTTAAAAATTATTAATTGAAATAATTGTTTGATGTATAATTTTAATAAGCCGAAATTTAAGTTAAATTTTTTAATCAATTTTTAATTTATAAAAAGAATTTTAAATAGATTTTGTTTATTCTAAATTTAAATATTTAAAAATTAATCAATTTTAATATGATTTTAATTTGTAAAATAATAAAAAAAACTAAAGTTTATTGACATAAGAATCACATTTTATAATTAATTGCTCATGTTTTTCAATACATATGTTCACAATAATTGTAATTTAATTGTAAACATGTTTTATTAATTTTTAAAATTTTTACCTTAAATCTGTTTTTTTATAATCCCTTTAAACTTAAAAAAATGCTAATATTTTAATTTGCTTTTTTATTATTTAAAATTAAAAAATTTTTACACTCGAAAAATACAACTGCTTTTAATATTTATAATTTGTATGATTTTTGACTTAAAATATTTAATTTTGAAATATTTTTTAATTTTTCTATTAAATAATATTCAATTTTCTAATGTTAATTTCAAAAAATATTTTTCAATAAGATATTTTAAATGATTATTAAAGAAAAATCGTTTATTGTTTATTAATTTAGTAATTTTAAATTGTGATAAATAATTTGTTTAAATATAATTTATATTTATTTATTTATATATTTGTCATAAATCAACTATAAATAAAGTTTAATGTATGCTAAAAGAATAGAAAAAGAATTAAAAAAAGATTTTGCTGATACAAGTCATGGGTTCATGATGAACCTCAAGACTAATGGTAAAGATATCGAATACATCGCATCTTTTAACGGTCCAGAGGGTACTCCTTATGCCAATGGTCGCTATGAAGTTTTACTGACATTTACAGAACATAATTTTCCATTTAAACCACCACTAATAAGATTTCTGACTAAAATATGGCATCCAAATGTATGCCCAAAAAAAGGAGCAATTTTACCAGATATACTTTTAACTAATTGGGCAGCACTTTATCCAATATTAAATATGTTACAAGTTATTAAAAATATGTTAAGTAATCCAATTTCTAAGAATATAGTAAATGAAACTGCGTATCAACAACTGGTAACAAATGAAAAGTTATTTCTTGGTACGGCATCCTTTTGGAATTTCGCATATGCATCCGGACCAAG
>MQRK01224846.1:815-11836 GCA_001938485.1 Girardia tigrina
ATATATATATATGGACATAATCAATGGTTTTACATTTCAGATATTATAAAACACATGAAAAAATAAGTACAAATATATATATTTATACGTTCGGATCGATTTTGACAGAGGTTGTATACATCGCATTGATCTACGAACTGTTGAGTTTCCGGTACTGCAACGTTATGGTGATATACAATGAAGAATGTTATCACTTATTCCGTGCTACGCTTGCACTGTTCCCAAAATGCAAGGATGTACTGTCGACCATGCTGTTGTCTATCTTTGCCCTAAACTCTTCGCGAAAGGACAGGCATATGTTGCACTCAGTAGAGTTCGTTAACTAGAAGGATTACGGATTCAGGAATTGGAATGTTCAAAGCTTACTGGAAAAACTCCTTGTAACAAAGAGGCTATGACAGAAATGCAACGAATGCGTCAACAACAACAGATATATTATTAACTTTTTTGAGTTAATTTAATTTTTGTTTTTCTCTATAAGTGTCTAAGCGTTCCTCGAAACTATCTCTTGTCTTTGTCTGCGTTTTATATTTGTTTAAGTGTTTGTATGTGTTGTCCACGTCTATGAGTATTGTGTCATATATATATAGTTTACACTACAATCAGCGTCTCATGCTCAAAATACTTTATCTCACCTCCACGCGGTTAGGCCTGGAATTTTTAATACTTGTATTTTAGGAAACAAGTAGACAACGTTCAAATGTTAATGATATAAAATATATTTTGCAATTAATCGTACTTCTAGTGACGTTAAAACCATGGTAATATAAAAAGCTCTTTTTATACATATAATTATTTTCTTTGGAAATATTCAAATTATTTCCGTAATAATCGAATTACAAAAATTTAATTATTAATTAGTTAAAATAAAAAAGTTTGAGGAATATTTTTTGTCATAATCGAACAGAATCAACGAAAGTTCTTACTTCCTTTTACGACATGGAATCCACAAAGATTGCAAATACAAGTGAGTAATATTAAATGATTTATAATTTCCATTTTTGAACAAATCAACTTTTTCATTTTAATTTTCTCTGATCAATTTAATTAATAATATTTATAAATTAAAATTTATCGATTATTTTAATAAAATATATTAATATATAAATATATGAAATTAGGGAAGATTATATTAAAAAATTATATATATTTGATAATATTACTGAATGCAGACAGAGGATACCGCCGTGTACGAAAAAAATCTGATAACTCTTATTTAACGTAACAGCAAATGAACATCATGTAGTTCTCTAGAAATAAACAATATTTGATATCACAAATAACGTTCACATCATGTTTCTGAGTTGCACTTAAATTTGAAAACATTCTTTTTCTGCAATGTACATGGACCTTCAACCGAAAAAAGAAGATGCAAAAATACGTTTCGATATGCAATATCAAACATAGTTGTTCAAAATAATATAATATTAACTGTAAGATTTATAAGTATAATTTATAAGATATTTTAATTCTCAACATTTATATAATTATTAGTGCTATCAAATAGCCATATCTATTGTTAGGAATAAAGAAAATACTCTTCTAAAATTTATTTATAATCCAAAATTAAATTCTCGCTTATTATTTTGATTATTCAACCAATATTAAAATATGTCATATTTAATGACATTATAATTTATCTAAATTCGAAATAGTTTTATTAAAAGTATTCTTCACCCATTATTATTTTTAATTTAATTTAGTTTATTTACAAATTATTATTAAGTTATTAATTATATCTTACATTCCCCTTCTTTAAAAGGCTTCATCCAAGCTATATTTCTTATAACCTTTTTACTGTTTTCCCCTTCCCATATATAAATTCTATCGTGTCGTTTTTGTAGGATTTTCAAAGGCTCCTCGTATCGATTAGCATCTTTTGTAGTATTTCCTTCCACTTTGCTTAATACGTATTCCCCCACTTGGAATTCTCCTTGACAAGTTTATCGTTATCGTATCGAATTTTCTTTTGGTTGTTCTTAACTGTCTCTAAAATTTCCTCTCTGTCTTTTATTATTTTATTCGTTTCATTCCATTGTCTATTAATTCTAAATCCAAAAATAACTTCTGCAGGGCTCATGGCAATAGACTTTTGAACAGTAGCGTTTAAGGTAAATTCGATTTCCGGTAAAATATCTACCCAAGTTTTCTCCCGTTTATCGTTAATTGACGTCGTTATGTAATCCCGAACAGTTCTAAACTGCCTTTCTATCAATCCATTAGTGCTATGATGGTGTGGACTCGAGAATCGTAAATTGATTTTGTAATGATCTGACAGTTGTTTTATCACCTTCGATTGGAACGCCCCACTACAATCTAAATGTATGGTACGAGGTGCACTAAATTTTAAAATCCAGTTTCTAAACAATACGTTTGTTATTGTCTGTTCATCCTGTTTAGCTACGGCGTGTGATGCTATCTACTCAATTGGTCGATATATTTATTTTTTCCATTGATACACCTGTTTGAACGGTCCATAAAAATCTAAAAAAATATTTTCAAATGGAACTTCAGCACTTTGTTTTAGCGTTATTTCTTTCGATCTTGTTGTCATGGTTTTCTGTTTTTGGAATATTTCAAACGCTTCGACGATCTGTTTTGAGTTTTCACTCATCTTATTCATATCGAAAACAGCTTTTATGTAGTCATACACCTTTTTACTTCCTGCGTGACATAACAACTTGTGTGTTTCCATAATAAAATCTGCGCTTTTTTCTTCTGGAATCCATATTTTACATTCTTTTGTTAGAATTATTCCATTTTCTTAAATGTTTTTGAATGACCTATTTGTAGCGTTTTAGTTATCTCTTTTATTTCTTCATTGTTACATTTCTATTTCTGTCCGTTTGATTTTGTCATAAGAGTCAAGATTTTTGTCTTCAATTTTCCTCGTTTAGCATCTTCATGTTTCATTTGGCATTGAACGCAGTTTTCACAGTTTCTTCGTGACAAAAAAATCCGCATTGTTGTGATGAATCCCCTTCCGGTACTGTATGTCCAAGTCTAAACTGCTCACAAAATTAATCCACATTTGGAACTGTGGCGTGCTTGGTTTTTTTGTCGTCATCATAAATGCAAGTGCCAACAATTTCTTTTGTGTATTACAATACCCTACTTCATGATTGCTCATTGAGTGTGATCCACAAGTGATCATTCTCTCATCCCCTTCGTTGTCTTTTTGAGACAAAACTGCTCCTATGGAGTCGAAACTCGCATCCGTATCCAATATGAATTCTTTGTTGAAATCCGGATAAGTTAACACAGGAGTTTTTGAAAGTGCATTCTTCATTTTCTGGAAGGCGGTGTCACAAGTTTCTGTCCACAATAATTTTTCTTTATTCTGTCCACACAGGTTTTCTAAACTCTTGGTGTATTTGGAGTAGTCTTTAATAAACTTCATATAATAATTACATAGCCCTAAAAAACTTCTTAAATTTTTAACACACTTGTGCCGTTCAAAATTAACAATCGTATCAATTTTGATCTGGTACGTTGTGATACCCTGAGAATTTATTATACGGCCTAAAAATCTTGTTTTCTCTTTCAGAAAATTACATTTTTCTAGATTTATTCGTGTTGAGGTTATATTTTAAAAATCTATAGTTTAGTGTATTTTGTTAATAAAAAATATTGATAAATATTTATGTTCTCATAGGTGGAATACTTATGTTTAATAAAAATAAATCGCAATTTGCGTTTTTTAATTACCCTTTTTTACATAAAATAAAATTAATATTTCCAATAATTATTACGTTTTCCTAAAAAATTAAAATCGCATTTTAATTTACGTCGATTTAATTGTAATAAAATTATATTTTGATTCCAAATAAATTACATTTTCAAAATAAAATTAAATTGCATTTTAATTTACTTCGACTTAATCGTGTAAAAGAAAAGTTACAAAAATAGTTTAGTCTATTTTTATTTTGCAAATAAAATATTAAACTTATATTCCTTTTGATTTTATTTCAATTAAATACTTCCATCAAAATTAAAATTAACTATTTTACTTTATAATAAATCTTTGCATACATCTTTTAATAAACCTACGGTAAAATTTATTTTTTTTCTTACATAAATAATTTTTTACATTAAATTCAGAAAATCTTATTTTAACATATCTACAACAATATTTTACGGAATGTAATTGTTTAATTATTAATTTGATCAGATTCTAAATTCAAAATTTTGATGAAATCAACAACGCTCCCAACATAAAAATTTCGAAAGATGACAAATTATCTTTAAAAGACAAAAATCAATCATCAAATTTTATTGCATTAGGCGAAACTAGATCAAAAGTGGTAAACTGACTTCTGTAAATCGAAGGATAGTTTACGTAATCATTTCGTAATCAATAAAACCTCAGAATATTTTCAATAAAGGAAAATAGATGGTGTTTACACGTTGATTTTTGGATTAAGAGCTTTAATCATCAATGCTTCACACACCGCCCTCTCAAAGTAATTATCAAATTGTGAACAAAAAATTTTCAAATTATATTAATTTACTATACTATCTAAACATCTCTTTTTATGTTGAACAACGCGACTCTGATCCTCTTTTCGTTTGTGTTCCTGAATCAGTTTGCAAAAATGACGACGTGTCAATCCAATGAATGCGGCATCACACCCATTACTTGTAAACTGGTAAACCAAATTGGAACGTATTCGATAAACTTAAATCCACCAATCCTATCGGTTTACATTAACTTACGATAATTTTGTCACAAAAGTATATAGTAATGGAATCTGATGTGAGCTGTTAGTCTTTTAAAATAACTTGCTATCATTATTTAAATATTTAAAAGAAAATTCTTAATCCTTTTATAACAACATATGAAAGCACTTCCTTACATCCATTTCCTCACATAAGCAGTCTCATATTAGCAGAAAATAAATAAAATATGATTATTTAATGATCTTAAAAGTCAATGTTGATTAGCGTGAAATGAACCTTTAAGTTTATTGATTCTATTTGGTCCTCAATCAAATTGGAAAATTAAAAGTGCGCACCATTGTAAGATGTTAACCAAATAATCAATCAGATTAAGTTCTTCTCATCAATTGATTTTATAACGAACTAATTTTTTGTGAATATTTTTCAATATTCTTCTGCGAGTAAAGAATCTTTCCACTAGGCACAAAACAGACACAAAACAAAACACCAAATAATAAATTCTCAAAGTTCTGAGGAAGATCGCCATAAAATTGCCGAACCGCACGGACGAAGTGTAGTAAATATTTCCCTTTAAACTACAAAAATCAATTTGTTCATCAACTGAACAAGTTTTGTTAGAATAAGGATAATTCGGTAAAGCTGGGTTTGAAATAGTGTCCAAGCATTTCAGTTGTTTCGGTAGGTAATTGACGGTATCATTGAGAAACATTAACTTGTGAAACTTCTTACAACAGACCCAAGGAACCTTTTTCAACTTCTTCTCCAACGGACTCGCATGAGAATCATCGATCCCACAACACTTGTACGCACACGATTGTAGCTTCAAAAGATAATCAGTCATTTCCAATTTCGTCCAGTTATTTGCCGCTGCATTCGTTCTCGGAACGCAAACATTGCATTCTTTTTCCTCCAACATATTATAGAATTTTTCCGTATAAGTGTTCACTATGACCTTATCGGTAAAATGGTTGAAAATATCACTTTGAAAATAGAGAACGATACTCATAACAAACAGAAGAATCGAGTAAATTAAGAGATTAATCGCGTGTCGAAAGTAGAAAGAATAGAACCCGTGAATGTGAGCGATGATCTGACTGACGGATAGAAAGACCGCAATAAGACCGTGTTTGAAAAGCATTTGATTTCCGAATTCCAAAGTGTCTTTCAAATACGAAACGACTTGAAATTTATTGTTCTTATCTACGGGATCGTCGAAATAATATTTCTCTTGTATTTCTTCCCATTTATCCTCGATTCGGTTCGCTCTCAACATCGTATATTCTCCGAGACAGAGCGTTATTCCGTAACTCAGATGCATTAAACTCAACACGAACAGTGTGAACCAAATCGAGAAGTAACCGACCACCGTGAAAATGATCCAGATCTCGTAATATTTCACCGGCAGCCAACAGAAGACCGTTTTGACAAGATTCGTTTCTCCCGACCACGACGATTTCTTTTCCCGAATCGATGGAAACTTAAACGACTCGATAATCTCTTCGTCGGTTTCCGGGGTCACCTTGTACATTCCCGTGAAGTTCAATTGGATACTGTCGGCCGTTTTCTTAATGTTTTTATCGGCCTTTGGTTTCGGTGATTCAAAGAATCGTCGTTCTTCTTGTGGTGGAGGATCTTCAGGTTTCGGTTCGACAGGTTCCGGTTTTGGTTCTGATTTTGGTTTCGGTTCAACAGGAACTTTTTCCTGTTCTTTTGATGTTGTTTTTTCGACTTTTTCCGGAGGTGCAATTTGCGGTTTCTTTGGAGCGACTTCGAGTTTTTTTGGAATTTCTGGTGGCGGTTTCTGTTCGATTGGTGCGGGTTTGCGAATCGGCTTCTCTGTGGTGATATTCGAGTCGGTCCCGTTTACCGATTGAGTTTGTTCTTTTTTCGGTTTTTTCGGAACGTCTGGCGATTGTTTGTGGACTTTTGGAGGTTTCTCGATCAATTCTTCAGATTCGGCGATCGTGACGTGTTGGGGCTTTTTTCTGACAGGAGCGTCGGAACTTTTCGTGTTCGGTTTGTCTGGCACGAGTTTCGGTTCTTTCGGAGGAATACGTAATCCTTCCATTGCGATTACAATTTTTAATTTAAATTGTACACAAATTATAGGATTTTATGATGTTTTTGAGGGGTTTTAATCACTGACGTAAATCACATTCATTTCGCTTGTTTGATGAATATTAAATTTTATCGATGTTAAAATTAATCAATTAATTTGAAACGTTAATTTAAATATTTAATACAAAACAAAATGTATTTACTAAACACAACGTAAATGATAATCTTTTATCTCGTTTTGCATTAATCAACCTTGTCGATAAACAATACAAAAATAAATTGTAAAGAAGTATTATTAATAATAAATGGAAAAAAATAATGGAAATTTTAGATAATTAGAATCATAGATACAAGTAAGAATATAGAAAATTAATAATTTTCAATTATTAAAGAATTTATTACAAAATCAAGTCATAATAACTTTGTAAACACTATCAAGATCGTGCAATTAAGGTGAGATGCTTAAAATCAGTAGGAAGGCAATTATTGATTAAAACCAGGAAAAAATCCAGACAGTCATATATTTCGTTGATTTCCCTGTGCTATATGAAATATAAGACATTTTCCTACAATATATATGTTAAAATGGTGTATATTTTTGGGAGGACAACAGGTTAAGTTGACTGACTTGCCGGATTAAAGAGGGACGGATTAGACAGGTTCAACTGTCTATAATTCTCGTGGTAAATTTAAGTAGGGAAAATTGGGCATTCGACATCTGTAGCCCCTGGGGAACACATGTGCTAATCTATACTGCACTTGTGCAAATTAATAGTACACGTGTGCACTATCGGTAGCCAACCGTGCAAAAGTGCTAATCGATTAATGAACAGTGCCCAAATGTACAAATCGATATTGCACATGTGCTAGTGTGCAAAAATTGATAAATTCAAAATTTCACAATTTCAAATAGTTCACATAATTTTGATTGGTCCAATGTGTTTGATGCACATTTTGATTCTCAATCTACTTGTGCAATTCGAATTTCTAAAATATTTTTTTGTTTTTCCTTTAATAAAGTTTAAAGTATAAAGTGGTGCAGAATTCACATAGGATGAAGAGATCGAAGGAAGAACAATATCAAATATCGACTAATTCCCATGGACAGAAACATATAGTTAAGTAATCGGAATCCGATTTTCGATTTTTGAAAAAATTTTTCCAAAATCGATTTTTCGATGCCTAGGCTGCATAGCTAGAACAAAGCACAATATTAAAATTGTGCTGCTGCACTCTGATAGGAACTCATATAAGAATAGTAAGATTCCATTTTAACATTTTCAAAAAGGGAGCAGAAATTGATTTTTCGTATGTGTGTCCAATATGTGTGTAATATGAATGCAAGTGTATGCAATCTATGCGCAATGTGTAAACTATTTAAAGGTTTCGTATAAATTTATTATAGATACATAATGTATTTTTATTTTTTTAATGGATCAATGAATTAAATATATATATATATATATATATATATATATATATATACTTGAAAAAAATACTCTTCTTCAGAATCTAAAGAAGCCGCTATGTTTTTGTTGTCGATATCACTTATATTGCCCCTTTTTGCCCGTCAATATAATAGCAAATAAAGTCATCGAATGTTTACACGAAACTATTGTTCAATTTGACTAATTTAATCATTTTATTTATGTGGTTTCGTGATAAATATTGATAAAGAGCAAGTGGATAAAATAACAATTGATGATTCAGAAAACGATAAATTAATCAGCCTATAAAAAAGGCTCGACGAAGTTCGGACGAAAGCTTAGACGATCTATTTTCTTACTCCTCAAATTGTCCGAAAACGAAAACTGAAAACGTTAAAAACAAAGACTAAGACAAAAGTGAAATCAAAAGTATCTCGCCAATCTGACTTTTCTTCAGTATATGATATAAACAGCGATATGTCGTCACCTATAGCAGATCGAAATGAAGTTGTTTGATGTAATTCTTCCATAAAAGAAATTATGAATAATTTGGAATCAGATGTAAATTAAATAAAGTGTAAACAACAGTCCATGAATTTAAAATTGAATCAATTGATGAAAATCGTATCAGGCAATGATTTGATTTAGAATTGCATGTTTAAAATTGGTTATGCACTGAATTTTATGACTGTTAAAGGGTTGAAAAACATTTGTTCGTGTCCCTTTTAGATTTTATAAGATGCATAAAAAATCAAAATTTTGAAGGAACAATATCTTCTGAATAAAATCGAAGAATTGACTAAGAAAGTATAGAATTATAAAAAAGCGCTCAAAGTAAAAAAATAAACAATGGAAGAATAAAAAATAAAAGTGAGGTAACACGAGATGAACAGATAATTTTTATAAAGAAATCATATCTGAAAAGCTGGTCTCCGGATCGAGCTGTAGATACCAGCACCTCTTAAATGTGCGGGAAATTGTCACTCGGTGGGACCGATCCATGGGTCTAGTGCCGATCAGAATTTGATTGGACCCGGCCGGAGCCGGTCCGAGTACGGTTAAGTTTCGGTCACTCATCCGAATTGCCGCGGCTTTTCGGACTGCATTCCCGTCTCTGTGAACGCCGACCTCACTCGAAAAGGTGTATGGTTCGATCGGTTCGTCGACACGAGACACAAGTTGTAATGAGATGGACTAGAATATTAGACCTGAATTTTTGATGTCCTGCTAGGGTCACTAAATTAAAAGACATGATTTAGCACTAAAATATTTCAATTATGAAAGTCATAGATAATGTTGAAAAACGTATTTCATTCGAAGTTAGAAGATTTCATTTGATTTTAAAAACACACAGAAAGCTCTTAAAGGAATCATGAAGTATGGTGAGAATTTAAAAAGGAGTTATGAAAAATCAAACATACAATGTATAAATATATTTTCTAGTTTAAAAGTTAAAAGAACACGGTCAGAGAATCCGGAAACTCAGATTCTCCTCTAAAATAATTATAAAAAGAATATTATAAAATAAAATTATAATAATAAATAATTATAAAATATTCTCCTCTAAAATAATTATAAAAAGAATAATGATGACAATTTTGATAAGGATGATAAATGTTGATAATAGTGATAAAACAAATTAGATTTCCAACCTTAAGGATAATAATTAATTTTCTATTCAAAGGGTACGCAAGGGATTCTTCTGTTATTCTATAAATCAGAATCACAAACTTTATATAATCCTTTCTCACAGACAAAAGGCATAAAATGAAATAATTTCGTGTCTGAGGCGTGTTTTTGTTGTAAAATAAATAAATAAATAAGGAAACATCCTCCCATGTGATTAAATAGACTCAAAAAAACAACTTAAAATTATTAACAGAAAGAGTCAATAGTTTTTGCAGTTATCATTTGAAAATTGTGATGTTTTCTCAGTAAATATTTTTTGCGAAAAAATTGAACGAATTTTCCCTTAATTAAATTTTAAAAAAATATGATCAAAAATAAAAAAATGTGTAACATCTCAAAAATGTCAAAAAGTTCTCCAAATACATTTGCCAAACTTTTACTAAGAGAATTAAATGTCTTGTAATTTCCTGGAATCTGTCAGCCGATAAAAACGTTCGTCGATTAATCTGAACAATTAAAAAGATGAGACACAAAACTTATCAGTTTTTGTGGTATTATCCTAGCATAAATTTTTAGGAAAATAATTTTAATGTTTAAAGAAATTGAAAGATTTTCATTTCTTTTGGTTTTTGTTTTTATTTTAAGCAAGGCTTTTTGAAAATTTTTATAATTATACTTAACTTCCGCTAATAGAACCTGATGACATTATTGATTCCATATTGATATGGTATCTCTCAAAAACAGCTCTTCCAAAACACAACGTGTAGTCCCCACATTTACCGATCAAATTTCCCTCCACAGCATGCAGAGGCCGATCACAAAGTTTTTTAGAAGAACTTTAATTTTTCTATTCAATTCTCCTTATGTATCGCTCATCCGAAAATGAAAATCAATTAATCGATCATAAAAATTCATTCACTAAATATTAATCAATTGTTACATAAAAAATGTGAAATTAAAATAAAAATTTGTCTAAAAATTATTAGAAAGTCGAACAAGTGTAGTGTGTAATGTTTGTATGTTTAAATGTTGTATGTTGATTTGGGATTGTGCCTCTCCTAATCAGATGGATGATCAATATTTAATTTCTTATAATCTGAAACTAATTTATTTAAATTTAGATTTCATATTCAAATTTTTAATTTTATTATTGCAACTTTTAAATAATATTATTGATTTTATTTTTGTAAATTTTTATATAATTAAAATCAAATTAATGTTTAAAAA
>MQRK01224847.1:0-21139 GCA_001938485.1 Girardia tigrina
ATTTAATATTCAAATTTTTAGTTTTTATTATTGTACTTTTTAAATAATTTTAATGATTTTATTTTTGTAAATTCTTAAATAATTAAAATCAAATTAATGTTTAAAAATAACTATAAAAATATTTTATTTCAGCCAATAAAATTTAAAGTAAATATTTTTAATAAAATATTTTTCTCAAGTTAGTTCAGATTGTAATGAGAGATATTGAAAAATTGATTGATGGAATCTAGTGAAAGCCTTACTGTTGATCATCATAAAGATGATAAAAATTGTGAATGTAATAAATGCTCTGTCAAATGTGTGAGTTCTCTTAACACTGACGTTTGGCGTTTCAATTTACTTGATTTAAACCCATTTGATTATTCAATCTGGAGTATTCTTGGTGCTAATGCTTGTACAAATGATCATTTCAATATTGGATCTCTAAAAAAAGCTTTGAAAAAAGAGTGAAAGAAATGCTGAATTGTTGACAATTTCCCACGAAAGTTGCAGGCTCGCATCGATTCCGATAACGGACATTTTGAATAATTGTTGTTTTTGATGTTTATTCAAATTATAAGGTTTTTATAAATTTGATTAGAAAAAAAGAGTTTTCATAATTTCCGGGCATCCTGTTATTTGATTTTCTTTCAAAAGAGACTAAAAAACGATTTTCCAAAAAGTTGTGATCAAAAATTCAAAGGGTCTGAACATCTTGTCTTGTATTTCCACTAGACCAATATTTGATTTAGAAATTTTTATTTGATTAATAAAAAAGATCTTTGAGTTTGCTCAAAAATATGAAAAAAACGTTTATAACAATTATCAGATTTAATTTATGTAAAAATTCTTTTTATGTTAAATTATTTTACCGGTATAAAACAAATAAAACTTTCTGTCAATTAATTATATCGTGATAAATTTGGAACTTAGAAAAGAAAAAAGTTATAAAATTTATCAATAATTATAAATAATTGATAACTGAGAAAAATCATTAAAAATATACAAATAAATAAATTAATTTAATTATATTTTATTTATTTATTATATATCTTTAGTCACTATAAATTTAAAATGTATTTTCCCATCCAAATTAATCAAATTTAATTTACAAAAAATAAAATGATAATAACTTTCTTCATGGTTTTTGGACAAAAAAATTTAATTGATTTACATTAAAAATATATTCTTGTATTCATGAAAACTGAACTTTTAAATATTATTTTTATTAATTACTATTAAGAAACGTTAATATGCTAATTTTATTAATCATCAGTCATAAATTTGGAGAAATAATTTTAAATAAATTTTAAACTGGTAGAATAAATATATTTTTGATAATTAAATGTAATAAATAATATATATTATTTATTGCGGAGCCGGCTGCCAGACAGAGTGGTGGCGACCAGCCGCTCTTAATTGTGACGGGACTCAGTGCCCGGAAAGACAGGTTTGTCGTTTCAACGGCAGCTGTGTGGCGATCGGGTCCAGTGCCCACCGGTCGATACGTAGACGTGTGCTGGCGCTGCAACCGAAGCGGTTCTGCGAAGTGTGTCGGTCCTGTCGGCGGCGTCGCATCGGTCGGTGGTCCAATCGATGAGTCCAAGTGGGTCGTTCGGATGCAGATCCACCAAATGATGTGGTGGTAGATCTGGCCCGACCGATTTCATCCGATTACGAATAAAAAAGTGAATAGAAAAAAGAAATTGGTTGTTTTTATGAAACTTTTATTTTTACTGACATAATTAAAATTTTTTTAAATTATCGCGATGATTAACAGCTTATTTAAACACACACTAATTTTTTTTAATAAATTTTAATGTTATTTTTCATTCCGGTCGTTTGACCGGATCACCACATTTAATATTATAGTTTCTTAATTAAAATAATAAGTAAATTAAATTAAAATTTTGGAGTAAAAATATAAATTTGTATTAAAATACCAAAAAGTAGATTAAATTCATTTAGCAAATTCTTAGTAACAGTTTTGTCAGTTTTTGTCATTTTTTTGAATTGACGTTTATTATTTCTATAACAATGAGCCCTTTTCCTTTTATTGGAGTTACGAACTTATTGCTGCCCACAAAATAGTCACGCTCAGACGAGTTAACTCTTCCACAACTATGAGAGTGTTCAATAAATTAGCTAATATCATACAATCTATTTCTTTGATCTTTTACCTTTTAACAATTGTTGTATGACATCACTTGTGTCTTACATTGCCAAAACCATTTGAAATTGATAATACAACAAAATAGAAACTCCAAACCAGGTCTGCAATTGAAAATAAAAATCCCAATTATGTAAGTATAAATACTATCCAAATTTAGTTTTAAATCAATTTCATGGACGAAGATACACACACACACACACACATATATATATATATATATATATATATATATATATATATATATATATATATATATATATATATATATATATATATATATATATATATATATATATATATATATATATAGATAGATATATTCAAAAGGGAAGTAGCAAAGCTGTAACAATGTTAAATATTTTTATTTGACTTTGTAATAAGTAAATCATGTTTCAATTTTAATATTTAACTGAATATATTTTACCAACTATACTGTATCAAAATTATTTATACTTAACTTTTGTTAAAATATTTATTAATTATATAAAAGACGAAATTTTAATATGGCTCAAAATCGAACTATTTCTACTCGAAATTTTAAAAAAATATACTATTAAAATTTTGATTAAAAATTATTATTAAAAATTAATTCAAATATCAGTATTTTTAAAATAAGTCTTTAAAGTGTTTTGATTATTTCTATCCAATCAGAATTTTGATTTTTAAATACACTATACTGGATACAGACTTCTTTTTGGTCTTGTTTTGTAATTTTATAAATGTTCTATCAATGTGAGTTCACGTAATGAGAATGACATTATCATTATCTCTGTCCTAGAATTGCTGAACATACTCAATCGAGTAGAAATAGTTCGATATTGAGCCATATTAAAAATGTCAGGGTAATTATAATGATTATAATAAAGATTTTAAAATAATTTTATATAATTTTGACACTAATGATGACAGGATTATGCCGAAGCATTGTTAATTAAGCATCATTAACTATGTTTAAACGTGAAAGGTGATTCATTCAATGACAGTAATGTTAATGATGGTCCACAATCAGTTAGATTTACTTAATTCTTACAATTTTATTTAATCATGTCGCTCCTCATTCAATACAAATTAAGTCCCAGACTGTTGTACTAAAATATATTACATTAATTTAATAATATATTGTTTACATAAACCAATCCTTTGATAACGCTAATGTCGATATGACCTCTACTGGATGGTGTTCTTTGGACAGATGCAAACGGTCTTAACATAAAACTCGTTTCAACATAATTAAATATTTTGCCTAAAAATTTTTTTATAAAAGATCCGATATTTTTTCCATGTAAAATAAGGCATTACTTATTCTAATTTGGTCATTGTCAAAGCCGACTCGGTTAAACCTCGTGTTCTCATTTCAGGGAAAAACATTTCCGTCAAACAAAAACACTCAATTTTAGTGAAACTATTTTAATGGATTAAATAAAGCTCCACATTAAATAACCGCAATAGATTGATATATTTTTCAGAATTATTTTGACATTAATAATGAATAAATTTATCTATGACAATGTTAACATCATTGATAAATTATAAGTACATTTAAATCAAATTATATATATATATATATATATATATATATATATATATATATTATAATGAGTCTTGTGAATGCAAGTTTAATATTTTGAAAATATAATTTGACTAAAGCTTTTTTATATAATTATTGGACATGTTTCGATGTTTACATACATCATCATCAGCAATTTTTGATTGTTTAGTATATGAATATTGAATTGTTTTAATAATAGAATTTTAATAGATATATTTACTTTAAAAGGAATATTGAGAATTAAATAGTATTATTTATTAAAGTATTAAAGTATTTTATCAAATTATATTTTCAATATATATATATATATGCTATTTTATTATTGTTGAATTTTGTTAAATAGCAATTATTATTTTATTCATTTATTTTAATTTTTCATTATTATTATTATGTTATACATAAAGACTAGCTATACATAAAGAACGCTAGTTTAATATTTTCGAAAAATAATTTTGTTAAAGCTTTTTTAGAAAAATGATTATTGTATGTGTTGAGTTCTTGATAGAGATTAAGACTCATTAACACCAAAATTTTATTTTAGAATTAGTTTAATGTTATTTTCTTTTATTTGTGAAACGTTTTTAATTAATAAAAGATTTTAACGTTTTGTTTATTATCAATATTTCAGTTTAAAAGCATTTTTTACCTACAATTATTTTAAATACAATTTAAATACAAAAAATAATTTACAGTATTCAAATTTTTATTATTATTACGATATATTAATGATAAAAGTTTTAATCTTTATTTCTTTTTTACGAAAACTGTTTAGAATTAAGTATTTGTCAAATCTTTAATTTGCTGAATTTCAAACTAACTTTAAAATTTAAAATTATCTGTTTTTTTTACTTTACATCTTTGGCAACAAAGTTCATTATTTTATTTTTTAGAATAACTTTTAAAATTAGTACAAACATAATTATCCTTGTCTTTATATATTTCTTTTAAATCAATTACTTAAAAAATCCATTATTTCCAAATTAATTTCATTTTAAGTTTTTACTCTACAATTCAAATTTGATTATTTCCGAAGATAACTTTTTAAAATTAATTAAAGATATTTTTTTAATTATAATTGCTTAAAAACTTTTGATTTTACATATTTCCTTATTTTAAAAATTATTTATAAAAATTAGTTGTTTCAAAAATTTTAAGAGTGAGCCTGTCCTTCACAGTATGTTTCAGAAATTCTTTTTCGATCATCAGTAATTATATTTGTTTAATATAATGTTACTTTTTATAGTTATATTAAAAGAATATTTTATGTATTTTTTTATAATTTAAGATATTATTAAATAATAATGACAAAATGTTTTTAAATAAAGATTTTAAGATTAGAAACGATGTTGCTTTATCCATTTTGAATGTTTATTAATGGTTTGTAGTGTCTTATTAATAATGATTCACATAACTGCCCTGAAAGTGTGAATCAAAGTGTGAATGACGATTTGTCTCATCAATTTACGAGTTTTTACATCCATGACAATTAAATTTATAAAGCAGATTAGCTTGCAATCCACAAATCGTTTTTGATTTATTGCAGAGGAAGCATTGAACTTTGGATATCATTGAAAATACTTTAACAATACTTATATTATGGCTAATACTCTTCTTAAATATCATTTAAATCCGTCAAAATTTAGGACTTTCTTCATTTATTATTTTCTTAATCCGTGTACATAATTCTTCCAATATAACGATGGTGCGATCTATTTGTTTGTTTGGGTACATGTTATCCCTGAAGTGTCCTCTAGGAATATTAAAATCATGATTGGAAGACAAACTCAAAACTCCTTTTATCATCTCTTCTTTATTATTGTACTTATAAAAGCTCTGTGGTGTTATATAGAGACCTATATCTGTTGTATCATTCATGGTCATTCACTTCGATAGTTCACATTTATCCTAGGGACTAGAATGTCAAGAAACGGAAGTTTGTTGTTAACTTCCACTGATGTAGTGAATTTAGTATTAAAATGTAGATCATTCAAAAAATTTAAGAGTGGTTCTTTAAGGGATTGGTTTTTGAAAACAATAAAGATGCTTTCCACATATCTCTTGTAGAACACATATTTTTCGCAAGGTTATGTATCGATTTTATCTTCATGAGACTTCATAAAATTTGATGCCAGTGTTGGTGCGAATGGGAATTACGTGCTTCTCCATCATCGTTAAAATGAAAAGTAAATTTTGCAGAAAAATTAAGTTCTTGGATCATGTCTTTTTGTATTACTTCATTCTCAGAGTCAGAATTATCTTCCATATTTTTTCACACAAACCAATAGTTTCATTGATGGGCACATTCGTAAATAACCTGGAGACATCAAATGAAATCATTCATTCAGATTTGCGTTTAGTTATCCTATCCAAAATGAAACCTTTGAATATAAAGCTTTCTGATATCTAAAGTTCATTAGAAATCCCTTGACTCAATATGTAATCAAGAACCTTTCCGACCTTCTACTGTATAATCTTTATCATTTATATTACAGAGTGGAGTGGATGACCAGCTTTATGTATTTTAGTTAGCCCATATAATTTTTTTGAAACAAAATTTTTTTATAAAATTAAATACACGATTTTAAATTCCGTATACAATCTCGAAAGATTAAATTATGAATACAAGAAACAAAAATCATGAAATTCAAGTTTAATCTTAACAGAAAAAATAGCTTCATAAGAAATTATCAGTCGGTGTCTGGCAAGAAATGATAATGTTCTGATAATTAGATTGAAAGGAGTGAGAAATGGGAAGATCTGTTATGGAAAACCAGCGCGACTCTCGTTTGTACTCGCTTCTGGCAGGAGCATTAACAAGTCATTCATTATACAATTAGGGAAAACATTTCCGGGCTTTACTGAATTTTGCGTAATTTTCTAAATTACTTATATGAAATATTTGTTTGATTAAATAAATTTTAAGACAGTTTGCTTATTGATATTTTCTAAAAATATTTAATTGATTTTTTAATATTTTTTGAAAAATAATCAAAACTATTCATTTTAGAAGCAAGGCATACCTTAGATGGGAGGGAAGACTCTGTCTGCTTCAGTGACTTCTTGACGCCGTAACAGACGGACTTACATCATATTCGTTTCATAAATAGGTCAAAATATTAATTTAATATTTTTTAAAATTTCTGAGAAAGAAACATAAATTATTCAAAAACAAAATTTTTATTTATAACATAAATAAAATTGGTTTAGTAAAAATTATTTCAAGGAAAATAATAAATAAATGTAATTAATTATATTTTGATTTCGTGAGCTTTCAGCAGCTTGAATCATTTTGGGGCCGTGTGGGAACATATGAAATATGGACTTGATTTGCATTGTTCTAATAATTTATTCTGATAAATATATAAAATGACATGAATTCACCTTCTCCTGTCAATATGCCCAGCAATGACATCTATCCCGGATAGACAAGATGACTTGGCCTTTTGGATCAGGCCGGAAGGAAAAATAATAATTTTATTATAGAAAATTTTTTAATTTTTCATAACATTTATCTTTTTTTTAAATTTTATTAATTTTTAGAATGCTGAGTTTGAAAAAATTAAAAAAAATATTATTTATAAAAAATTCATGATGGTATAATGGGCGCAGTGGCGTGGTTGTGACTCTGTTGCTCTTTCCTTTTAATTCATTTTTAAAATATCTTCCTATCAGAAATATGTCAATTATTAAGTTTATATTTTAATTGTTAAAAGTTGTTAAAATCTTAATTTTATATTTATTATTATTATTATTAAATTTTCATTTTGTAAAAAAATCTGAAACCAACCTTATTATTTTTATTTCATATTCTTATAAAATTTTTATTTTAAATTTTAATTTAAAATATTTTTTTTAAAATTTTTTTCAATATTTTAATTTATAAAACATTTATTACTCTAAAATTTCTTCCGCTATATTTTACTGTATGAAATATTTTGAAAATTATCTTGATTGATGTTAAATATTAAAATTCAAAAAATTTATGTGAGCTCCTTTAGATTCTAACAATTATTTTTTCCCAACTCAATAATTTTTGGACATTCTTAATTTTCAAATATTAAAAAATTAATGAATTCGTCAAATCCCAACAATCATATTTTCAAAACATTTATTACATTTATATTTATTAACGAATTTCGTAATTACTTGGGCCTCCTATCTCTTTCAAGAATGGTATTGAGCCTATAGGATGTTTAAATGATCCACCCAAACAAAATAAGTCTGTAAGTTCCCGATCGGCCTTCTACTGGGACATCAGTGTTTCACTTCTGTGCTAGCATTGGCAATCCAGCGAGAAAAGACCAGTCATGGGTAGCGGTTCCATAATTCTGTGTACATAGACTTCACTACACACTGCAAAACTGGCATCTGAAGGTTTTTCTCGCAGTTAGATCTGTAAGGCGGTAGTGTAGATGGGTTTCTGACTTTCCTGTCGCAGCAGCATTTGGATAGAAGATTGTTACTTGAATTACGTTGTTTTCTGGTATCGCGTTCAGTGGTTGATTCTTTTCTCCTTATTGCTTGGACTGATTGGTTCTGCTCGGAAATATTTGGACTAATTGTTGATCTTCAATTTTGTACACTGTTATGAGATGTCTCATGAGCCATCCTTTGGTCTTGTAATTCTGTCGGTATAGATGAAAATTGAATCCTTCCGGCTCTTCTTCGTGAGGAAATTTTGATATATTGTCTTGTTTCACGTGGCGACTCAATTCTACCTGCTCCGTGAATTCTCTAAAACAGGATTCATATGAACACTGAAACAATTTGATTCGCAGTCTGATGAGTTTTGGCATGTCTTCTGTGTTGGGTTATGTGGAAACACAATTTATTGTTATAAAAAACATATGTTTTATGTAAAAAATGTTAATTTATTATATTTATTTTTGTAGGCTTTAACACTTAATGAGTCACTTAGAGGAAAATAAAATTAAACAGATAAATTGTATCATGTATGAACTGTAATAATTTGTAGTAAATAATTTAATTGTTTTTGCTAAACATTTTTTTCTTTCATGTATAACATTTTTTTCTATTATATGAAAACCAGTCAATAAGTCCATGACGTTTTGAAAGTTTTTCCGTCAAAAAACATTTTATTTATGAACTTGTGAGCTCTAATTTTTTGATTTCTTCAAAATAATAAGTTTTACCAAGGCCCTCCAAATAGATTTTTATCTGATCAATAATTTGATAGTTTGAAACAACTATTCTTTCTAATCTGGACAAAGAAAACAGTCACTAGAGTTAAATCCGAAGAAATGGTGGATGAGGTAGCTATTCATGGCGAGAGAAACTCCTGAAATCTCGCCACGGGGACTACACACGAGTGTACTCATGCATTGTCTTGGTGGAAGGATACTTTCTTATTGGCATCTCTTATTTGTCCGTCAAAATATTGTCGAGCTGGTCCGATAAGTTGGCCTAATATTTGCTTTGAATATTTTTTCTTTTGAAGGTAATCAATGTGGAATATTCCTTGTACATCCCAGATAATGGTCCTCATGACCTTGTTTGCCGAAAAAATTGTTTTGGCCTTCTTTGGAGCTGTTTAGCAAAGAGAATTCAACTGCTTCGATTTGCTGCTTGGTCTTCAGTATGTTGTGGTGTATCTATGTTTTGTATACAGTTATGAGACGACACAAAAAAGTTTCGAATTGCTATTGAACAACGCCAAACTCTCGTTGGGCGTTTATTGCCAATAATGAGCAGGCATGGCAACAATCTTGCAGATAACTCTCTCATATTCAAACGATCACTCAAAATCAAAATCAATGAGACGTGTGATAACCGTATGGCTTGTCTAATTTTACGCCCTTTCAATCTCCGATTGACCAATAAGTTGTCGTGAATATTTCTAATTGTTTCGGGTGAAGTGATCAGAATTGAGAGTCCAGAAAGATCGGCATAGCTTGTGATAGTGTGACCACAACGAAATTCAGTAACATCTTTACCATTTAAATTAATGGTGCAGAGTTTAAATAGTATTTTTCAAGCTTATTCTTGGTTTGAGTGGTGCTTTATAAGTTCACGAAATTCATTTTTTTCCATTTTCGAAAAAATCAAGTGGTTGTCTACTTTAAATGTTTGTTAAAATTAATATACTATATAGTATAAATAATATATTTTGAGATATGAAAACATGATTTGTTTTAATAATACGAAAAAGTGGTGTTATTTTAAAAATAAAATTATTATTGCTCGATTTTGTTATCATTTATAATCTATAATCTGACACATATTCATAGTATCACAAAATTATAATTTTATAATAAAAATAATGTAATTTCACAGTAATATTACAATTAGGATAATAAAAATTTATCAGAGAAACTATTTTACTCGAAAATACTCATTTATTACCACAGAAAACAATCTCAATTTTATCCCTGGATATTTTTAATGAAAATTATGTTTCTCTGTAATAATTCTTGAAATTTATCAAGATAAATTTATTATATATTATTTTATAAAAAATAATGATTGTTATTAGGCAACAGAATTTTGTAATGTGTTCACTGTTTCATGCAGAAATAGATCACTCTTTTTATGTAGAAAATAAAAATTTGCATGTAGAAAATTTTCTAATTTCTCTTCTAATCTTTAGTTATTTTGAATTGTTTTCGTTTCTCTCGGCTTCCCAGTCCTTTATTTTCTGTTTTTTTTTCTTTCGATATCCAGAACTAACCAATATGTTTGGGGGAAACTTTGCTTCTTTTCAATGACGTTTTAAATAGAGATAAAGTTTGTAAAATTGGATAGAAAAGGGAGAACAAAAGAATATGTTATGGATAGGATAAATACTTGTCATAATATTTGATCCAGTAAACACTGTAAGAGTGGTTTTTATTGGTGCTATACAATACTATATAAATCATACAATATACTTAGTATGTCTAAAAGACGACTGAGATTAATGTTATAAGAAAAACTAAATAATTTTGCTTATTTCATATATTATTTATTTATTTTACACAAAGTTCGCATTATGAAAGGAAAACTACAGGAAAAGTATAATTCTGTGTGTCAAGAATATTTTGAATGTATATGTTGATTTGTGATTGTGCCTCTATTACTCAGATGGATGATTAATGTTTCAATTCTTAACATCTGAAATTAATTTCATTCCATTTAATGTTTAAATTTATTTTAAACTAAAAAATCGCTGTAAAATTTTAAATGGTTTGAGTAATTTAGTTTAAATTTTTAAATGAATAAATTAATTTAATATTTTTAAAAATAATTTAAATTAATTTTAATTTTAACCAATAAAATTTTCGAGTAAAAAACTTTGAATAACAAATATAAATATTAATCGATTGAATGATGCAAACCTATGAAAGCTTGGTTAATGATCCCCCAATAAAAACGATTTCATTTTGAAAAGCAAATTAAAATGAAATAGAGGAAATTAAAGAGGATCTAGATGTACACTAGATTTAAAAGTTTAGGAACAAAGGAATGTCTCAACATCATAAAATGAAAATTCATTGTAATTTTCTAGAGCGTCGCAGTCATCCAGTTCTTCATCTATTGCAGAAATGACTTCTTGTTCTTCCCCAATGCGAGATAATCAAGCCGACGACTCTTGCGTTCTTTCCATGCTTGCGCAATAGCAAGGGAATCTTCGTTGGACAGTTCAGGTAGACCGTTTAAAGAAACATTCATTAATGCCTGCAGTGTATCTTCTTTAATACGATTACGAATGGATGTTTTGACTTGCTTGAGCGTTGAAAAACCTCAGTCCGGCCAAGCCGTATATAAATAAATTGTTATTGCTATGCGAGCCAAGCAGATGAGATTGAGACAGATTTGCTCATAGGCTGGGCTTCGAATGATCTGTCGACATATATCACCTGCTTCTCGCAAATGGTTGAACTCAGACATGAGTAAACGTTCTCTCAGGAGAAACCATTCAGGTTGTAGAGTTGATATAGCTGGTAGTAATGAGCCAAACTTGTCACTATGGTGTGAAATTTCCTGTTCTCCATGTCTCTTTCGCTGAATTGCATCACGCGGAACTATAGCTGGGCCAAAGACTTTGAATGATCCTAATAACTCAGATTCTGGAAAGCGTTTGTGGATTTGCTGTATCGTGGCATCTGCGTAAGCTATTATTAATTTATGCATTCTCTTCTCTTATCATGATTGAGGTAGGAAAGGTTGTGAATAAACACTTTGTATTTAGGCCAACATTTGCGCACATCTGTCATGGTCTTTGTTCCAGCGCCATTTCTCGAAGATTTTCAATGCATAGCTGCTTAGATGGATCAATCTGTGCAAAGATTAGGTCTCCCTTTTGAAATACCGTTAAATGCAGCAGAGCAGCTCACAAAACATGGAGTGGGAACAAGAATCTTCTTAATTCTTCAATCTTCTTCAACTTCGGAAAAAAGCCAGCTGCAGTGAACTCCTCTCGTTCTTTGGCAAAGTAGTCCAGGCACTGAAGTACGGAATTCCGTTTACTGAGTACTGTATCCACAGATGCTTTGCAGCTCAACCACTTCGCTTTACAATCTCCTTGAAGTTTCCTTGCAGATGAGCTCAGCAGCATTTGATATTCAGCAGGTTTTGCTGTCTGAATATTGGATCCAGCAAAAAACTTCCATAGTGCAACTAACAAACGCTCACAAGATGAAATGGCGGTTAAACCTTCGGCTGAATCTGCTGCAGCTAATGCTAGTCGATGTGCTTGACAGTGAATAACTCTCATAGTATTGATGGTCATTTTATCTTGGATGCACTTCACTAAACAAGATGTCTTACACAAGCATCGCAACTCATTGCAACATGTGCGTTTAAATCGAGGTTTTATTCAGTCTTTACTTCTCTGAATGTCTTTAACAGATTCTGACCAGTCGCTCCATTAGCATCTATTGAACGCATGTCGAGAAATCGCATCTGAGGTTCACCAACGTGATACACATATCTAACAAAAGTTACAAATTGTGAAAATTGAGCATTATTCCTTGATTCATCAACCAAGCGTGCTGTTTTCACATTGTCTACAATCTTACTAGTTAGATGTTCTGAAATGAGAAGCATGAATTCACTAATTGCTATACTGCTGGCGTGCAGAGAATTCCAAAGTCGATCGTTGCAACCAATCCTTTTAATAAATTTTGAAGAGAAATGATTTTACGATTGGCTATTTCATCATGTATGATCCAATAAATCAAGTGAATGCACTGTGCTATGGTCTCGTTGTATTGGCTGACCCAATCCAGGAGTTGGACATGGAAGACGGATTGTAACTGCATCTTCTGTCTCTCAATGACATCTCGATGGGTGTACGATGCTATGTGTTTGCGTAGCATTGATTTGCGAGTTGGGTATCCAGACTCACTTATGTATGGTCCTTTCGTAGCATTTAAATGATGCAAGTTGCACAACGTGCACATAACTCCATCTCCTGGTCCCTCTAGATGAAAGTAATAAATTTTAAGGTTTTTGTCAAAAAATTCTTCTTCTTTTAGCCAGACGTGTAGGAATTTGTGCCCTCGATAAGTTTTACTTTTCTTAGTTGTTGAAACCGGCTTTTTTTGAAGCATTAGCCACAAAAGGTATTGGAGTTGATGATAGTGGGTTGATTTGCTTCGCGATATTGATGAAGGGGAATTAGTTGCAATAGACGATGATGAATTAAAAAAATAGTCTAACTTTGGGTGTTAAGGTTTACTGGGACGCATTATTTTATATGCGATGAAAAGAGTAATGATGAATCAGTAACGACACGGAGAAGTGATGGAGTGATACATTTACATGCAGTTAAGAGCAGTAATTCTTCGATTGACTTCAAATTTCTATATAACGATTGGCCATGTAAAAATAAATAGCCAATTGAAAATTATAAAATAACAGCAAACAGAATATAAAAATAGCAATCTGCACTTAACAGTAGTGCTAAATATAGAAAAAATCTCTTACGCCATACAATACACATCATACCTACATATCATGCATACATACACAAGTGGCATGTGAAAAACCGATACATGGTTGATACACACTCGATTTATCACCACTTAAGAGTAAGAATTTAAAATTTAAAAAACATGTTAAATTACGAACTTTCAAACATTAGCAGTGCTACCGACAATGCATTAAGGTGAATTACTAATAAATATAATTTTTTATTAAAAAAATTCAGCAATATGTCTGACGAAACCCAAAGCACGGAGTCTTGTCCCGAAAAAAAGACTCGAAACACTTGAAGTTTAGAAAATTTGAAATATAATTAATGATTTTATTGCAGGATATCAAAGATTGACAAAGAAAGGCTTATTAGAGCCTATACTCGATAAAAAGATTTTCTCACCTTTGAAAGACAATTAGGAGTTTCACAATCTGCATACAAAAATATCATATTTAATTTAATGTAATTTAATTATCCGAATTTTTGGGTGTACATCTACGAAAGTTGGCTGTACATTGTACACCCAAAATGGCCTTAAAAATCCCTGATTAAGGATTAAACAGTCTTAGAGTTCGATGACAAAATGAAGATATCAGACATCAAGAGAACTGAATTTTAAACGTACATATATAAATAATTATGTCTTTATTCGCGAAAAAAACTAATGAATGCATCAAGAATAACTTCGATATAAATGTCATGGGGAAAACATTAAAAATCTAGGCAAGTGAGCTCTGTTAGAAACTTTACGTAGTTATTTGCGAAAGCTTTTAGAGAAACTTTAAAAAGGAAAAATATATTGTTGTTTTAATCGATTATCGACCTGTTTTCTTTTTCCAGGCCTGAAGGAATGGCTGTCTCAAGCTATCAAGTTATCGGTCAGATAAACATATATTCGAAGGTCCTCGATAAATCTTATTATTTAAAAGGAATTAAAAAATTGGAGAAATGTTGGAAGAAATGTATTTAGTTCACAAGTTGATAAATAAAATGCTTTTTGTCGAGAAGACTTTCTATCAAAACGTCATTGACTTATTGACTGGTCCTCATATAATAGAAATAATGTTATGAAAAAAAGGAAAAAATGTTTAGCAAAAACATTATTAAATTATTGACTGCAATTAATTACTGTTCATAGATGATACAAATTGCCTCTTTAATTTGATTTTCCTCTAAAGGACTCATTGAGTGTTAAAGCTAACTCCGAAAAAGAATTCAAAAACTTTTAGAAAAACTACAATCCTAAAATTTTACACTTCATTAAACATTATATATAATATACAGCCATCATTTTATTAGGAAATAATAGCAGATTGTTTTACTTCTTCCTGACAGATCTTAAACAATCTATCGAGATACATTACTTTGAAAATAATGGAAGACTGAAATCTCGAGTTTTCTAAAATCAAGTATTTCATAAATATATGTATATAAATATATATTAATTTTTGTTTGTTTTTTTCATTCTCAAATATTCCACCGGAAGATTAAGGAATGAACACTCCAAATTCATTTTTTCTGAATATCGAACATAAAAAATTAAAAAAATTTAGTCAATTAAAATTTTTTATTTTAATGTTTATTAATTTCGACGGATTTTCCATAAATAAAATTTTCAGTAGTGGCCAAGAGTATTTGTATATTGTGTTTTCGGTGTAGTTTCCGGGTTGCCCTAGAGACTGGCAAGGGATATCAATTGTTGATGCAGCACTTCGTGCTGTGCAAATTTTCAATTTATTTCAATTATTATTAAATAATAATAATTAAAAAATATTCATTTCAATTTAATTAATTTATTTATTTAATATTTTAATTTAATTTATTTATTTAGTTAATTATACATTTTAAAATTATTTAATTATTTAGTTAATTAATTATACTCTCGTTTCACTCAACTCTTAACCACCATTTTCTACGAGACATTGACCAACAAATGTTCGGTCAAAATAACAAATTTTCTGCTCCAAGAGGCTTATCTTTGTTCAGCCTCTGATCGGAATGCTTTCTGTTATCTTACATAATTTACCTTTCATCATACGTACCAATGTTGTACAGAAACTAGAAAACTTACAAAAACAATAAAAAACATGTCTAAACTTCAAACGACAAAATGTTTTTCAATCATTCAACTTCCCAATTTAATTCAATGTAACTTCAACTGGATGGTGATTAACTTTAGGTTTTTCAGTATATTTTTAACTGTCTGAGACGAGTCGGCTTTGACCAGGCCACTCATTTTTTCATCCTGGATTACTGTGATTCGACCGCTTTTTAAAATAAAACTACCTAAAAAAATAAAACTTAAGTAATATAGTTCCTTAAATCATAATAGATAATTAATAAATAAGATTTAATATATGTTAAAAAACAGTATTGTTTAAATATTTATAAAACCCGATCGGATACAAAAACAGTGTAGTGTCAGAAAATTTCAAGACAATCCATTCTCATCAATCAATTTCGCACTTCTCAATCCAAAGATTCAATTACTATTCGCAATCCGAAGATTCAGATTTATCAGATTTCATTAATTGTATTGTTTGATTCACTAACCGAATATTCCGATTCGTTCCGTATTTTGGTGTAATTGATTGTTTATTATTATAATGGATATTGGTTCTATTCTGAGTGGTGTCCACTGATACTAACAGTTAGTATTAAATAAAAGTTTTAAATATGTCTTCATTTGAGTTTTATCGGAAAAGAACCACAACCGAACAACAGTATGTAAAACAAGTTATTAAGTGAATATTTTATTAACAAAAATACTACAAATATATATATATATATATATATATATATATATGTTTTAAGAAAAATTAAAAACTATTTCAATTATTTTTTCAACAGAATTGAGCAAAGATTAAAATGTTAATATTTACATAGTTTAAAAGATTTAATTTATTTTTTCTTTCAAAAAAATTCTTTAGGAAATTCTGAAAATGAAACGTTTTAATTTTTCCAATGATTTGTATCGACTAAAATTAATAATATAAATAATTTATCTGGGTTGAATCTAGTTGAAACTAAAAATTATGAATATAAATCGATAGTCTTAATTTAGAGAGACAATGAATATTAATTAATAAATAAATATTTTTAAAACTACCAATGTCGCAAAATGATTAATAATCTGTTGTCCAGCTCAGGGGAGGGGGCGACGGGCTGCCTCTGCCGCGGAATGGGATCTCATAATGAACATTGTAATTATCAGGAAGTGAATCATTTATTTTATAATAGAAAATATTTTAGCACTCAGAATGATTTTCTGATCAATTTGATACTAAAATTAAAGACTTAAAATTCAAAATATAATTGACAATAGAATTAATTGATTTTATTTCAAGTAAAAAAATAATAATAAATAAAAATTAAATAAGAACTTTTATTATAAATATAATTATAAATTAATTGACATTTCAATAATAGTCCCACATAAAAGTTTTTTGGTTAATTTGGTTTGATTACAATCTTACAGTTATAGAGTAGGAATGCAACAGGGGGGTGTATTAGAGATTGAGGATCATCCAGAAGATGATCCATCCGATGATGAGCTAGTCTCCAATCTATATAGAGCGAGGATTAGAGATTCATCAGAGGATGTAGATAACTCATCATGGGAGGAGGAGCAGGCCTTCGATGATGAGTTATTGAGGTCGAATCAGTGAGCAGAGTGTCGGGTTCGGCGGAGACGTTCACCCAAGTGATGGGTGCGGGGGGAGGCCGCTAGTGAAAGAACCCCTGTGGAAACCAGGGCCGATGCAAATGATACCTTCAAGTTGATGCATACGGCGAATTTATTTATGTAAAAACCGGGCACTTTTGCTTACTGACAAAAAAACTAAAAGCGGAGTCCAACAAATCGATGTATTTTTCGAATTATAAATTCTGCCTACAAACCTTTAATTTAAGCAACTATTAATCCACAATAAGTAAGTTTATTGATTTATAATTAAGAACGCCATTAAACTCAAATTTTATTGCAATATAATTCGGTGGATTTTCCACCATCTTCAGGCTGAATTAACGACAATTTCGCTGTCTTATATATAGCAAATTGATGATTATGCAAACATCTTGCACAATAACTAATTAAATATTTTCAACAAATTGGAAGAGAGACTTGTTTGTACATTAATGGACGGATTAAGTGATTTAATCAATAATGCCTTACAAGTAACTCTTTCCCAATAATTTTTAAAATTACCGCACAATATTTTAAAATTAGTTGTTTTCACCTCCGACTTAACCCTTCATATGTCCAGCAATATTACTCCCACTACCCAATCGTCCATGACCCTGAATCTGTTTACAGAGATGACGAGACGTCTCTCCAATGTATGTAGCGTTGCACCCATTACACGAAAATTCATAAACCAGATTGGAGCATAAACTCAAAGGAGTACGAGATTTATTGCTGAATATACTTTGAATTTTGTAAGATTTAGAGATGATTTTTAAATTCAAATTCTTACTATCGATTGATTTTAAAATAGACGATTTCAATTTTTTGTAACCTTCTGAATAAGGAACGATTAGCGTATATCCAATATCAAAATTTTCATTAGATAATTTATCGGGTTTTAATTCGTCTTTACCCTCATGTTCTTTATTCATTATTTTATCTATCGTCTCATTAGTTAATTTCTCTAAAAATGATTTCGAAAAGCCATTTTTCTGCAATATGCTTGCATCTGCTTTTTCATATGTTGATGATAGAGACCAACACCTAAATAACAAACCCTTTATCATACTTCTATTGTACTTAGGTTCACAGAAGCTTTTAGTAGTAGTATATAGACTTGTATCTGTTTTCTTTCTATAAATCTCTGTCTCATAACGACTCCCTTTTCTCTCGATTAACAAATCTAAATATGGTAAAACCCCATTCTTCTCAAGCTCAACCGTGAAAACAATATTAGAATGAAGGGAATTCATATAAGCATAAAACGGCAACATATTTTCACGCTCTTTGAAAACAAGAAAAATATCATCAACATATCGTTTATAAGCTAAAGGTCTAACACCCGTGAACAAGTGAATTTTATTTTCAATATTAGACAGAAAAATGGATGCAAGTGTTGGTGCCAAAGGGGAACCCATGGCAACACCATCTACCTATTTATACCAATTATCATTAAACAAAAAATGAACATTTGATGTTGCAAAAGTAAGTAATTGACGAAAAGCAAACTCATCAAAACTATCATGGTCACCACTATTACATTTCCAGAGATCACAACATAGATCAATTGTTTCCATCAATGGGACATTGGTAAAAGACTTGCAATGTCAATAGAAACCATGAATTCATTTTCATTACCCAAATCAAAGTTAGAAATAAATTCAACAAATTCATAGCTATCCTTACACTGGAACTCAGAGGAAATCAAACGTTTTAATTTCGAATCCAAAAATTTTGCAATACAGTATTGATTATATTTGAATCATGGATAAAACAGGTCTCATTGGAATCCAATCCTTATGTACCTTAGGAAGACCATAAAGTTTAGCAGGGTGGGAACCAGTAGGACATAAAAGTTTTTCTAACTTCTTATCCATGTGACCGTTTTTACAAAGTTTTTTCAAAAGAGAACGTAGAAATTCCTCATCTTTCAATGGTGGAAGTTTCCCATTTTTTCGAAAATTATCTAATTTTTTGAATCGTGGACCTTCTAACACTTCATGAAGCTTATTAAAATAATCAGATTTATCCAAAACAACTAAACCATTACCTTTATCAAATTTACAAACATTAATTTCTTTTTTTGACAGGTTTTTTAAAATAGAAAAATCTCGATAAATTATCTAATGAAAATTTTAATATTGGATATTCGCTAATCGTTCCTTATTAAGAAGATTACTAAAAATTGAAATCATCTATTTTAAAATCAATCGATAATAAAAATTTGAATTTAAAAATCATTTCTAAACCTTACAAAATTCAAAGTATATTCAGCAATAAATCTCGTACTCCTTTGAGTTTATGCTCCAATCTGGTTTATGAATTTTCGTGTAATGGGTGCAACGCTACATACATTGGAGAGACGTCTCGTCATCTCTGTAAACGGGTTCAGGAGCATGGACGATTGGGTAATGGGAGTAATATTGCTGGACATATGAAGGGTTGTAAGTCGGAGGTGAAAACAACTAATTTTAAAATATTGTGCAGTAATTTTAAAAATTATTGGGAAAGAGTTACTTGTGAGATATTATTGATTAATCCGTCCATTAATGTACAAACAAGTCTCTCTTCCAATTTGTTGAAAATATTTAATTAGTTATTACGCGAGATGTTTGCATAATCATCAATTTGCTATATATAAGACAGCGAAATTGTTGTTTATTCAGCCTGAAGATGGTGGAAAATCCACCGAAATATATTGCAATAAAATTTGAGTTTAATGGCGTTCTTAATTATAAAATTTTGCCATTATTTTTTAAATTTCTTATTAAGAATTATTGATTTATATTTTATTTAAGTCTAACTTAAAGTAAATGAAGAGTAAATGATTTAAAAACATTTCATATCATTTTGGGTGTTGAGAATTGTTTAAAAAAATGATCAAACTTATTAAACTAATATGGTTTAACAGTCATCTTCAGAAAAAAATGGTTTTAAACAGCAATCTACACAACATCAGAAGGATAAACAACTTCCACCGGATGTGAGCTCAAGAAACCAAAGGACCCTTTGGAATAAAATCGTAGATTTAAGTATGCTTATTTATTTTTACAATTGAATGTGATCAGTGAATGTTTTGAATTTTTTCTTCTTGTCTATGAATCTCATAGAGTTTTCTGGTGTGATTTATACGAAAATATTGACAATAATTCAGAATTGTACTTGTGTCGTTTTTGGGGTTTTATTTTATCAGGGAGTTTTCGATGGAGACGGCTTTTAATTAGTTCTCCAGATTCAACTTAGAAGGAACTATTATTCTGCATCACTCTAGTAGTTTGTGAAAGTGTGCTAAAGGATGTAGTATATATTTAGGTAGGTCCTTGAGCACACTTTCTGCATTAAAAAAAAGAAATAAAATAAATAAATACTAGTTGAACAATATTCACAATATATAATCAATAACCAACAAAACAGAAAAAATTGACTACAAAGGATCACCAGTAAAAAAAGCGAGGCTTTAGGGAGGAAAATCATTACTTCGAAATCATGAAATGTTTCGCTTAAAAATTTCGTTATACTTCAGGAATAATAAATTTCTCCAATAAAATGTTATGTGATTATCGTAAATAGTGGAACAATAAATTCGATATTATATGTTGTCGATTTTCGGAAATGAATTCTTGAAAACGATTTGTTCGAATGGATTGAATGTTGAATTAATGATTGATGAGTTTTACTATTGAACAATCGTTGAATAGAATTTCTTGGTCAAATAACAACTATGAGGAATATTTTAAATTTGGTATGTTGAAATTGGTTTGTTGAATTTTGTATGTTGAGTTTAGTATTTGGAAATGTGTTTCTCCCACCCAGATGGAAAATTGATATTTTAGATGT
>MQRK01224847.1:21300-33378 GCA_001938485.1 Girardia tigrina
AAAATAATGAAATATTTGTTCGAATAATTGTTTATTAACAAATATTAATAAAAAATTATCAATTTAGAACGATGTCGAATGACGAGAGTTTTGCTGAGAGTTGTCCAAAAGACAATTCTGACTGTATTGAAAATAAAAGTTTGAAAACCGATGTTGGTGTTCTTAATAACAACAAAATAAATTATCATAGAGTTTTTCATAAGCTTTAAAATTATCTATAAAACATAAATAAATGACAAAGATTTATTTCAAAACATGATCGAAAATCAGGACAAATCAAAAAACGACATTATTTTTTAAACAACTTAATAATTTATTTAATAAAATGAAAATTAATTCAAATATTAAAAAGTTAATAATGTAAAGTATATCTTATTTTTATGCATAAGTTATTCATCAATACAAATTTACATTCTTTTAAAAATATAACAAGTACAAAATGCGAATTTACCAAATAATCAAATAATCGATGATCGGAATTGAGATGATCCAGTGAGAACCTTTGCTACTACCGTCCGGTTTTCATGTCAACTTGGGGATCGGGGGGAATAATACCTTGAATTTTAAGGTAATTTAGAATTCGTCACAAATTCCTACAACTGAAACTCATAAAAATCGGAACAAATTTTAGCGTTTTGGAGGCAGTAATGTATTTCATTGATTTTTTACGGCTTTTTGATTGATGTCGTTTTATTGTTGGTCGAAATTATGGTAAATTAATGCGAGAATAATTCTTCTGAGACATCACAAAAGCGTCTTCCTGAGTGAAATTCGTCGCAAAGAATCCATCAGTTTATTCAGACAATATTGTAATTATCTCATAATTAAAATGATTTTTAAAAATAAAATAGTTTTTATAAATTTTATTTTTTAATATTTGAATTATTATTTATAAATGATTTTTTACTGATTTTCATTTATTTTTTTCCTATTAAACTATTGAATAATTTAAAATATTTCTGAATGAAAAACTTCCTGCATTAATTCAATTTCTAAAAAGAGAATTGATTTCAAAAATTGTACATAAAATAATCTTTTTTTCTAATAAATTTTTATTGGGGAGTAAATCGAAACAAGAAATAGGAAGAGGGAGAGAATGTTAGTTGCATATGGAAAAATATTTAATTATTTCCTTTTGAGTTTCCCGTTTGAACTTTTTGTAAGAAAATTTATATCAAGTCATAGCTATATAAAAATAAATTATAATGTTCACGGACCTTTTTTAAATTAAATTCTATTAGCCTATTTAATTATTATTTAATTTAGTCGTTAATGAAGCTTTATAATTCATTTTAAGTATAAAATTGTCAAACAGATGTGATTCAAAAAGCCTTTAAATTAAATGAAGATTTTGTTACAGTAATTCCAAATATTCAAATATGAAGGGTTTAACGATGCACGAATAAATTTTGAAAGTTTAAACGTATTACATGTAGTCAGGTGCAAAAGTTTGTGAACGCTTGTTGTTAAATTGTCTTTTGCACCAAATATTTTTTGCAGACAGCAGTTGTTTTTGGCTGGTTTTGAGGACCTGAGACCTCCATCAGCTAGTCTGCGACGGATTAACTATTTGCTGACGGTTTGGAAGTGCTGGGACAGCCTACTGCGAAGTTGCACGGCTGTAACATGAGGGGTTCTTTTAGCCTCCTGTAAAATTGTTCTGTAGTCTCTTTGACTGGTTGACTTTGGACAACCAGATCGAGATCTTGAACATAAGGAACCAGTCTCCTTTTTTCTCTGAACATTCTAACACACAACTCCAAGAGAAACATTAAGAGTTGTAGTTATTTTTCGATAAGAAACGCCGTGCTTCAGCAATGCCAAAACTGCTGCACGCTGTTCTGTTGTTAGCACCTTTCCGCTGACAGGCATGATTCTAAAATAAATAATGACAATTTATAACTTGTAATAAAATTAAATTAGTAATAAAAATAAAATATGCATTTAATCATTTAAATGGTTTTTTGTGTACTTAACAAGGAATACACTAACATGCAATGACTGTATAAGCCGTTTATTTTGAAAGTGGCTTATTCCATTTTCCAAAAATTAAGTTAATTATTTAAATAATTACATTTTTATGTGATCCTTACATTTTGCAGCAAATTGTACAAAATTTGTCTAAAATCATTAAGATTTTTTATAACAAATATTAGTTGATTAACGTGAACCTTTAAATATCTCGATTTTAACATAAATGTTATTAGGCCACTTTCAAACTAAACGGCTCATATATCAATGAAATATCTTATTAGATTATATATCTTATATATTATATGTATATATATTATGTATAAACATAAAAACACGCCATTTGATAAATAAACATTTATTTTTTATGACAATTAATTTCGACGGGATAGCCGTCATCGTCAGGTCTCAAGAAAAAAATGAATTTTAAATCTGCTTATATAGGCAAGCAGTGATTATGTCATCAACGGATTGTTATGTCATCTAAACACGCTCAATATGGTTTTTGAGAGACCCGTTTGCACATTAATCTTAGGATATATAGATCTGATATAAAGTGCTTCACAGGCTCCCCTCTTCCATTAGTTCTTGAAATGAGTACACATAATTTACAATCATTTATTTTTATATTTTATGTGTTCTGCATTATTAATTCAACCTACATTCTAACCATGTTCTTGAATTTTCTTACAAAGATTACAGATTAATTGTCATAAAAAATAAATGTTTATTTAACAAATGGCGTGTTTTCTTTATATAACTTTTACCAAATATAACTTCCGCTAGACCCTAACCCTAACCCTTGACTATTGTCTTCTGGAACTACAAGTTTAATGTAAATTCCATTTGTGGTTGCAGGACTTCCAAATCTGTCATTTATTTTCTCTCAGTAATGCGTTTTAATAGTCTCAGATTCTCCATTCGAATTGTGATGGTATGGGCTAGAATAACTCATTTTTAGGTACATTGATATTGTCAATTTTTAAACTATCTTAGACTCTAATGTATTACTATCATATGTATGTATTATCTTCGGTGCTTCCTATTTCAAGATCTATTTTTGAATTATGTTGTCTTCTATAGTTTTTTCTCATGCTTTCTAATAACTCTAAATGATACGTACCTGCTAAATTGATTAATGACTGCAAATATTAACTTTTTCTTTCTCAAAGTCTCCTATAGAGATCCGCATACATCTATGTACATTATCTTAAATGGTTCATTTGAGAACAGTATCATTCGTTCTTCTTTCGTTCAGTCCAATTACATCTTTACTGATTTAAATCCTATGAGGAGGTAATTAGTTTTTGGTTCGCTGATCAAAATTTAAATAGTTTTAAAAAAGATTATTTTGAATTAAAATCAAATTAAAAATTTTAAAAATTAATTTGAATTTAAAAAAACATTCTTCAAAAAAAAGTAAAACATTAATGATCGCTACGAAGGAAAAACGGGTGACACTGGTCTCAAATGAACCATTTGAGTTAAATGAATTATGATATTGACGCCACAAATACTTCTCACATGGCGACTAACACTGCAATGGATATCTTCACGGGTCATTTCGACATTTATCAAATTTCATCCCTTACATATATTCGATAATATTTGTTTTACTATTCCCTGTTCGACTTTGTCCGTATTTGCTGATGTTCTCTGTCACTGCATCTCGATAGCTCCGGGATCTGTTTTACATCATATTGTCTCTTAACGACTTCTGTCAAATTTTGTTACGTCATGTAATGCATATATCCTCCCTTTTATCTCCTCTATTAGTTTCATATTGTTGAGCCGCACTTTCTTCTTATATCCCTAAAGTCACATTCATGCAATAATGTTTCTCAGAAAATGCTTTTTGACATGTCATGTTCAACATACATTTCTGTGAGGTTTTATAGATTTTCAAAAAGACTTGTGGTATGTAGTCCGTCTTCCTCTGTCAGGCCTTTGAATAAAAGGGATCTCCGTCCGTAATTGATCTTTTTAACTGTCTATTCCCTTACAAACTGTTTTATACTTTTCTTTCACATCTCTGTCCAACAGACCGAGGACAACGATATCCTGTTTGGATTTCGTGATTATCGCTAAATAATGAATGTATCACATTATTCAAATAACGTATTTGTTGTGTCTGTCAGACGCGAAGCGATATCTTGTGTTCGAAACACCACATTAGCAGTGGAAGGTTGAAGATTGTACGAATGACCGTGTATTTAACTTCTATATGTTGGCTACACTGCAAGTGTCTCTAAAAATCGATGATGGAGTAGTTTTAATGTGTTTGTTACGAAAATAGTGTTATGTTATATTTAAAAAAATTTTTTATCCAATTAAAGAAGCATCGGCTCAATATCTGAATTTCACAACTTTCTCTCTCGGTCAACGTCAATAATTTTTAAATGTGATCTACCGTTGTCCAGTTATATCGAAAAAGGAAATCACCTCGATGACTGCTTAAAAAATACTCTAATTTACTAAATTAAATTCGAGACTTCTTAATGTAAAGTTGGTTGAATTTAGTCAACTTAACTCTACCAAGGAAGCAATGGATAGTCCCCTTGATAAGACAGTAGGAGGGTAGAACAAACAGAAAAGTATAGAAAATTTAGACATTATAAATGTTTTCAACTAAAATCTTGATATTCCTCAACTATCTCATCGATTTCAACACTCTTTTTCAACATGTTTGTCTAAAATTTATTATAAATTATATTAATAATAAACTTTATAAATATCTTCTCCGGAAATTACTATTTGAAAGTTGATAAAAATCAAAATATATAAAAAGGAAATATTTTTTTAATATTTTAATATTTTAATCTTATTTTTACTGCAGTTTATTATTTCTGTTTAAAGGTCGACAGAAAAAAAGAGGGAAAATTAATCGGATTTTCTTAGAATAATTCCTGCTGTAATATTTTAAGCGTTTCTTCAAATGATTTTTTTTTAAATATAAAATATTTATTTAAAAGACTGTGACATTAAAAACATCAGTTTTGAAGGAAATATCGCGATATAAATAAACAAATAAAAGTGAACGAGAATGTAGAACGGTGATTGAAACAGCAAGTTTTATTTGTACTTTGATTTCTCGTCCTTTCCCAACGACTGGATTTTAATATATTTATTATTTTCCTTTTTAATCACACTAGAATTTCTGTCTTCCAATTGTTGAAAGTTTCTTTTGTAAAGATTTAGACCAATCACAAATGTCTCTTGTCTTAGAATTCTTCTGTTTAATTAGAAAAATAAAGATTGTCTTAGTGTTTAATTATTAGCATTAAAACCAGTTTGTATCTGTGATGGATACATAATTATTTGTTGAATTTTAATGATAGTATGAGTAGTTAATTTTCATTTCACTGACAAAATTTTAATAATTTAAAAACGTTAAATAAGTTTAAATTTTAAAACAATATTTTAAATTAAATTTTAAAATCAAATTTCATAATACTACATGGTGAATTAATAATTTTTTGAATATTTGAAGATTAAAATTATCTAAAATCTTTAAAATCAAAATTTTATTGAGAAGAATTTTTATAATTAAAACATATTCTTAATAATTAATTAAAGTTACTTTTTTAATAAAGCTAATACAAATTTTTATTGAAAACAATTTGTAAGTTAGTAAAAATATTAGGAATTTAATTTTATAAAGGTCGAAAATAAAATCGCTCATTTATAAAAATAAAATTTTTAATAAAAAACATATAAATATTTATAATTTAATTAAAGGTTATACAATGATATTTAAATTCAGCGATTTTGATACCTGGTTTGTGCGCAATAAGGAAACATAGTTCCTCATAAATTTATTTGGAAACTAGTTAATTGTTATATTAAAAAAATGTGTTATAAACTCAATCTTTATATTGGGTGTACAACTAATTAATTTCGTATTTTTTGTTAAAAAAAACCATTTATTTAAGTATAAAAGTGAAAAAAATACGAAATTAATTAGTTGTACACCTAATAATTAATAAATTATAAATCATAATTTTAAAAGAATATAATTATTATAAATTCTAATTTTAAGCTTTAAATATTTGTTTTAATATTTTAATTTAATGCAAACTAAAAAGTATAAATTATTTAGGGAGTTTCCAACAATAACTTTCTAATTAAATAAAGAACTGAAGGTGCCTCAAAAGTGGCGAAACATGTTTTCTAATATATATATATATATATATATATATATAAAGAAAATGAAGAACAAACTCCATTTAAAAAGTTTTTTTATTTCTCAAAACATGTTTTGTCATTACGGCATCATCAGTTGTGAAGTAAATTTCAAATTACAAGTCATTTATATGGCACATTGACTATTACGCAATTAATTTTTTTTTTAAATATTAAAAGATTTTAATATGATTGGATAATTTACTTTGAACATTTAAGCATGGTTTTAAATGCTTTATTAATAATGCCTCAGTGACTATCCTCTCATGATATGTGTCAAAATTTTTCTTCAAAACTGTAAATTCAGTTTCATAGTTAACAAAAAGATTTGTGGCGTAATAGTCAATGCATCATATAAATGACTTGTAATTTGAAATTTACTTTACAAACGATGATGTCGTAATGGCGAAACATGTTTTGAAAAATAAAAAAGTTTTTAAATGGTGTTTATTCTTCATTTTCTTTGCAAATAAATTGCCATTAAATCTAAACGTTATATATATATATATATATATATATATATATATATATATATGTATAATATTTTATANAAATGGTGTTTATTCTTCATTTTCTTTGCAAATAAATTGCCATTAAATCTAAACGTTATATATATATATATATATATATATATATATATATATATGTATAATATTTTATAAATGATATAATCTACTTTTTAATTTTGATTTGCAATTAAAAATTATGTATACAATGGAAAACTAATTTTCGGTTGTTTAAGGGAGGAAATGAGATCGACAAATAAATTGAACAAACCGATATTTAATTTAGATAATAACGATGATATATAATAAATACATATTCAAAAAAAAATAAATTTCTTTTTCAACTGGAAATAATCTGACACAAATGATCCACGAAAACATTGAATATGTTAACGACATTTATCGCGCTACTTTCGAACCCATTTTCGCTATATTTGGTATTTTTGGAAATATTATGATAATCATTATCATAATACGTCGTTTCGTAGGAAGATTCGAAATTTATTGTTTCACTTTAGCTGTCGTACAAATTATTGCGTTGATATTTAACAGCTTTCTCGATGACTTTCTTGGAAGAGGATTGGAATTCCTTACAAAGGGTTATACTTCCTTGAAGATCGATCAATCATCGAATATCATGTGTAAATTACTCGAATTCGTTCCGAGTGTCATGTATTTTACGAGTGCGTATGTTATGGTCATCATGGCCATAGACCGTTATCTCGTCATCAGTAAAGGTTCCCAGTTTCCTGCTCCTTCTCGTTACGTTCTTCGAGCAAAATGTATCTGTGTTATTGTTTGTGGTATCGGTATTTTACTCTGTAGCCCTTTATTGTGGTTTTATAATGTTGATAATGTTTCATATGAAAATCGACACTTTTCAAATAAGAGTTGTAAATTGACGAATTCTGTTTTCTCTGAGTTCTTATTATACTCTCAATCTTTGTTGTTTTTTGTTCTTCCGGTTTTTATTGTGATTATATTCAATTCTTTTATTATTCGAGAATTTTACAAGCTCAGAACCATACGGCGGAGGCTCAGCGACTTCTCTGGCTCGAAAAAAGATCCAAATGCGGGTTCAATGAAACTAATTGGTTATTTAGCAATAAGTTGTGGATTTTTATTAATTTCTATACCCCTTGCAACGTGCATTATCCTTCGAAGTATTGCTATGGCACCATACTCAACAACTGACTCTTATGTTGATATAGTACTAACGGAAGTCACTAAACTCTCTTCTTCCATAAAAGATTTACATTATGCAACAAATTTTTATTTAAATCTAATTTTTCTGAATCAATTTCGGTACGATGTAAAACAAATTTTTGTTTCCCTTTTCGAAAGGAATTCAAAATAATAAAATGTTGATTTTTAAATGATTTTTTATGGATTTAATAAATATGATATAAAAACCTTTTTTAGTCTCTTGAAATTGTTTTTTGAAAATATTTTCAGAAATTGATTAGAAATTAATTTAAAAATTTATATTATTGATTTTATAAAATATTGGTTTTTAGCGCAATTTCCATACTGACAATTGCGATTATTAATTGGTTATTTCTGTGTGGATGGATGGATGTGTTTCCGCAGCTTTAAGTCGTATCTCCTCCTCAACGAAGCAATATCGAGGGCTAGTTTTAAAAGCAAATATGTTAAGAGAGTTCGGAGGATGATTGTGGGCCAAAAAAAATCCCGGAATTCCTTCATGGATTTCCCGGAAAAGCCAAAAAACCTCGAAAAAATGCAGTTTTTGGCCTATATCTCGGCAACCAGACCGCTTAGCGACTTGAAACATTTACCAATCGATTCCTGCAATAATTTAGAACAATATTGCCGAAGAAAGTTTTCAAAAATATCCTTTCGTTCGGTCACAAAAAAATAATCATAGTCAAATACTGATATAAACGTTTTAATATTTGGGCACCGAATAACATAAGGAAATTGCGCTTAAATTGTCACTAGACTTTTTATTAACTTGTTTATTTCAACAATAATGATGCTTTAAGAGGTTGTTTATTTATTGAGCAAAACACAAAGATGTTTGAAGGATTTTAGAGCAATGTGATTTTACAAAATCATGGTATAGAACCATAAAAAGCAGTCGAATAAATTAAAAATGATAGCAGACTTTAGTTATTAGGATTGTTAAGTATGAAATTTGTAGTAATAAATACTGTTAGTAGCTTTTTTTGAGTTCATAAAATTTTCGAATTTGAAATCTAATCAATTTAATAATTCAATATTTTGCATTTCTATTTACATATTAGATTAAAATGAGATTTTCATAAATAGCGTAAAAAAGTTATTTTATATGAAATTAATTTTTAATGCGAATATAAAATCAATAAATAGATTTATTAATAAATGGAATCGTAATTTTATAAGAAACATAAATTTTAATTTTTGAGAAATAATAAATAAACTAGACAACTATTTGGTAACTATTGATATTAATTCATAAATTTTAAATCAAAATATAATTTTCAATTTTTAAGAAATATAACTTTTATTTCAAAAGTATATTTTCTCCGATATACGAAGGTAATTTAAAAGTTGTTTAATTAAACTAAAAACGTAATTATTACTGAAAATATAATTTTATTTTATCTACAAAAGGGATAATTAAAAAGTTCTTAAATCAAATGAAATTTCGATTTTAATTTTATCTTTAAAGCGTATTTTACCGAATCTAAAAACAATATTTAAAATAATTATGAAAACGAAAGGAAAAAACTTGTGTTATAGAATAGGGAAATGTAATTGAGAAACGATTAAATTTATGAAAATTTAATAAAAGATGCAACAAAAACTTTGTGACAAATTTTAATGACTTTAATTTTAACAAAAAAAGTATAATTTTAAATTCTTAATAACCATTTCTATATTTATATTTAGTTTCATTTGTAATGGTTTGTGTAAAAAAGAAAGTGCGAAAGTTCCTCGAAAATATTTGTTTAAAAAACTTGAATAGTGATAGAAATAAAGTTTAGCGTTAATGACATCTTCTTTTGATCAAGAACCAAACAAATACGATTAATTCAAATAGTGATAATTTGACAATGACATAAAATTTAGTTGCTCAGTTTTTTAACGACTGGTTTTAATAGTCAGTATTTAAAAAAATAGAAAAGGGAAAAATTCGAAGTATTATGAAGTACGAATTCATACTTCAAACCTCAGCATCAGAAACCATGCGACATATCAATAGTGTATTCGGATACAATGCTACGCAGTATACAGTCCCAAATTGGTTAAGGAAATTCGTGAAAGGTTATTTTAATCTCAATAATGAATCTCAGGGTCGCCAAGGAACACAGGTAGATAATGACGAACGATGGTAACCGTGGAATCGGATCAATCACAAAGTAATCATGATTTTTCGCAAACATGTTTTGCTACAAAGCAAATAATAATGAATTACTTTGCTTAATTTGGTAAAGTGAAAAAGTTTTAAAAGTTAGTTCCATATGAGTAAGTTCCATATGAAAAGCAGAAACAAAAGCGTTTGAATGCTTTCTCCTTATAGATGGGATCACTTTTTGATTCAAATCATCACTTCCGAAGAAAAATAAATTTAATATGATAATTACAAACGTTCAGCAAGCTGAGTGGAAACGAACGATGCACCAAAATACTGTCCAAAGCACAACATTCTACAAAAGTAACTGAATATGAGTGTTTGGTGGTCTGTCGTAGGTATAATCCATTATGACAGCATGAAACCTAGTTTGTCAATCAGAGTAGAGATCTACTACAACCAACTGGTAGGTTTAATGCAGAAACTCAAAGAAAGACAGACGCCCTTGGTGAACAAGTCGACTCCTGTTTTACTCCACGACAATGCAAAACCACGTACTGCACTTAAGACAGCGACAAAACTACAAGAAATTTAGTTGGAACTTCTGCATTATTCTTAATATTCAAGAGACCTAGCCCTAAATGACTACCATTTCTTCCTCAATTTGAACAACTTTTTGATAGGAAAAATTCCGAATATGCTATAAAAATAGAGTTCCAGAAATTTATAGATCTAGACCACCAAATTAATATTCAAATGTCTTCAACTAGCTACCATTCAAATGCCAAACGTGTATCAATACTTTGATGAATGACCTTATGATGCTTTTGGGAAACTCTTCCATTTTTTTTCCAATTTTTTGAACGGAACCTTTTGTTTAGGAAAAAGTTTATTATCAGAAATAAGAGAAACTTTTTTAATGAAATACATCAAAAATAAGAATAAAAACTATAACGAAAAAGAATATTAAGATCAGTTTTAAAAAAGTAAAAAGAAAGAATAAAATATGATCAAATCATGGAAGAATGAAAGGATATTCCAAGTTGAATCCTTCTATTGATATCATTTTAAAATTGATTCTTAGAGCTTTCGAAAATTCGCCATTATGCGGACCATATCCTTGAGCAAGTATAAACATTAGTGTTTGCCCTTTACAAGATAAATCTTGCTGAAAATCGGTAACATAATTGCAAATTATTACCAGATTTAAATTTGGAAATGAGATTATAATCCATTTGTAATATAAAATTAAATAATTTAATTAATAAACTTTATTGATTTATAAATTTATATTGTATCAAGATTTATCCTCTGTTCCTTAATCTCTTGGTCGTTTAGTCCCAATACATTGGACTGCGCAACACGAAAGCTTCTATATGTTATATATTTCTGTTATGTATGGGTTCTCTAATGACTTTTGAGTATGCATAACATGCGAAATTATTTTTCAAAATCAGAAATATTTTCAACATTGTTGAGTTTTTTACGTTTTAAACTTGACTCTGGCCTTGCTATTGACTTGACGGTCAAAGCTATTCACCTCTCACACCAGGTTGAGATTTGCATCACATCTGAACATATCATTTCCCTGGAAGACAAAATCAAACTAAAATTATTTTTGCCTTTTACTAATAAAATATTTATTTGTTATTAACAGCAGATTATTATCAAATTAAGTCGAAACTTGTTGAAAAACAATGGATGTGGTGTTCCATAAGAACATTTTCACCTGAGATTTGTGTCACCTAGCTTTTTAATGTATGATGTATTGTAAAAGAATACCCATTAAACATTGCAAGAATTGAACATAACCCTCTGAGTTAACATTCATCACTATGTAACATAGGACCTCTGGACCATAAATCGTATCATCAACATTTGCTAATGCACGAAGATTATTGAGAGGTAAATTTTTCCAGTATAACAATTTTTAATCAATTTTCTCTCAGTATAATTATAAACATTTTTACTCGAGCTCATTTTATTTTCTCTGTGAGTAAATGAGATATTAGGGTGAGTCATAAGTTGTGGGGCACTTTTTATTAAAAATTAAAATGTTCATAAAACAACGCACAATAAAGATTATGATTCGAAATAAAGTCCATTATGTTCAATACATTG
>MQRK01224856.1:4522-16311 GCA_001938485.1 Girardia tigrina
CCCGGCGTACTCCATCGTCTCATCACAAGGTGAGCACTGCAACTCCAGATTGCCCGACTTCATTCGAGCATCGAAGAAATCTGTGGCACATTTCAAGCAACTCTTGTGACCGCATTTATCCAGCTCCATACAATTCGACCCTCTCTTACACACAATACAAACACCACACTCAAACATTGATTTATCGAAAATGCTCTTTCGTTTCTGCCTATCGAAATCTTTTATCGAAATATTTTTTTGTATCAACTAAATTTTATTTATAACAAAGGTTAGTGATAAACATCTAACAATCCGTATTGGTAGTTATTGGAATGAATGATCAATAATGGTGATGAGTATTATTGTTGAAATCATGATGCCCGTTATTGTTTTGATTGAAATTAGAATGAATGTCAAATTTATAAATAATACAACTATCATTTTAGATTTTAATTTAAAATATTTTCAACCTAAAAATTTTCTAATATTTTAATTTATAAAACATATTTTTTTTACTCTAAAAATTCTTCCGCTATATTTTAATGTACGAAATATTTTTTTAATATTTTAAAATTCCTTTGATAGGTTTTAAATATTAAAATCCAAAAATTTATGTGAGCTCCCAAAATCCTAACAGAATCTTTAGTCATTTGTTCCTTCTAGGAGAATAATGTACTTTCATGGATATCTTCCTTTAATGTTTCGGTGCTACACAGATAATAAAGTCAATTTCGTACCCTAGTGGACAAGTCGACTCTCCTAATTGTCTTAAAGTTGCATAGGTTAGTGATTGGTGTCATTTGTTCTCTAGAGATTGTCAACGTAATCCTTATCTACGGGAACTGTTATTGTTTATGACAAATTAATCTGACTAATGTGGGATTATTCGTCTGGAAAATGATTTTGTTTTCAATAGCGACTGGAGATCTCTCGCCAGCTTTGACAAATTCTTTCATAACTTCGTGAATGAATTAATGCGATTATTTATTTACTCTTTGAAAGCGGATCGGGATCATTACAATGACACAATTATATAATGAAAACTGCAATTAAGTAAATTAAAATTTATTAAATTTTAGCGATATATTTCGGTTGATTATCAATGCCGTCTTTTATCAATCATTATTAACAATTGTGCTACCTTATATTAAAATGATTATTATGTAAACAACTTACGCAATAACTAATTAAATATTCTGAACCAGCATTGTGAAAATTATTTTGATGTACGACTCATCATTTTGTATAAAATATCGCCAAGACTCCTTAGTAAACTGTGGATATCTTTTCAATCATCAACACAGTCATTGTTGGTGTTAGAGCGAGCGCTGCGCGGCTGCGGGGCCCCGGGGTTTTGAAATCAGTGTTTCTGGTACAGGGGGAAGAAACACAAAGTAATCTCACTGAGACTCAATTGTGACCTGTTCTTTGATCGATAACACCTCGCGCACTGTGGACAATCACTAATTCCACTGACCTGCTTCAAGCATTGATCAAACAGCAGTGTGCCCCATCGATCCAATTCATTGTGGTTAATAACGAGTTTCGACCCGGCGTACTCCATCGTCTCATCACAAGGTGAGCACTGCAACTCCAGATTGCCCGACTTCATTCGAGCATCGAAGAAATCTGTGGCACATTTCAAGCAACTCTTGTGACCGCATTTATTCAGCTCCATACAATTCGACCCTCTCTTACACACAATACAAACACCACACTCAAACATTGATTTATCGAAAATGCTCTTTCGTTTCTGCCTATCGAAATCCCTCAGCATCTCGAACAAGTCACTACCATCACCCTCGCTCCCTAAATCGCCCATCTGTTATTCCGATGAAGAACAATGTTCACTGAAATCATATGAAATCTCATTTATGAACAAATTATCCTCATTATTACTATCAGATTTATCAAACAACGGATCGGAACTCATCATCGATTTCAGTATTTTGGAAAGCCACAGCTTCGACAATTCCATCGTCGAATCACTAAAATTCGATCATTGTCTGGAAATCTCCGACTTAACCGTATTACAATCTGTGGGTTTCGAATTATTCTCCTTTTTCACGAATTCACCTCTTCTCAATTTCCCTACTCTCTCCTAATCTTTGCAACTTTTCGATGAAAATGAATGAAATTTGTCTTTCGACACTATCAAATCACTCAACATTTCCGGTCCGAATTCATATTTGTATTCATTTTGAGTGTCAAATAAATTTGATAATTCAATCGATTTCGAGTTCAAACACCCATTTTCTTTGGCAAATTCTGAAAAGTATGGAACATGTCTGTCTTAGTGTGGTCCAATTCTAGTTGTCAACACATTAGCTTAATTTGAAAAGCATCAATTTTGGTACTCAGTGTTGGAATGCTTGTAGATGTAAATTCAAGTAATCAAGTTTTTTGAAAATATCTGCCATGTAACTTGGTTTTACTAACCAATCCTTATCAATGAATAATTTCCCAAATCCATGCTTCTTTTCTTCAAAAGATATGTAAACTTCATTCCTTAAATTGATAATAAGTCGCAGTATTTTGCCAGTATCCAATAATTTATTGGATAAATTTTATTTATTTTCTGTATGTTTCCATATAGTGTACCTCCTTGGTACATTTTGTGACCTGATGATGGGATTTTTATTATCTCGAAACGCGTCGTCTTATTTTTATCCCTATTATATAGATTTTACCATACATTGTATATATATATATATATATATTCATTATAATTATAAACTACCTATGTATGTGTGCAATGAAATGAAGTATTATTTTACTTAAAAGTTTGTTTTTTAGTAACCTTTATTTCAAATAAATCTAATGAAGACATCTAACATAACCTTTTGGCAACTTTTGGAAAATATCCCGGGATCTCGGGAATTCCCGGGATTGAAAAAACAGTCGGGAAAATGACTCTCTAGTTATTACACAAGATGTTTGCATAATCCTCAATTTGCTAAATAATATGTCGTTCATTTATTAATTATAAACTTTAATTATTATAATGGATATATCTTATTTATTATTAATAATTATATATTTTCTGCAAGACTTTCAAAACGACAGGAATTTTATGAATCGACTTCATATTTATACTAGAATTTTCGTTCTTTTTTATTAATTTGTACTTAAATCCCTTTCTTCGAGTCCCTAAAAGATGGGGACAGAATACTGTCATCTAGCCAGAGTCATATTTAATTGTAAATATAATAAATATAAATTCATGAAGGTTGTTTCATCAAATGTTATTCCTAGTCTCTTTCTTTATACAAATAGTTGGACAAAAACATCTAAACAACGAACATGTGGTGATTCCTTTGGAAAGAGGATCGTCGATTTGTCCAAAAGATCGTGAAAGGTCTTCGAAAATGGTTTCAGATCGAAATACCAAAATATATATTTATATAATATAATCATTATATATATGCATGGGGAAACTAAGGATTCCTAAGACTCGCATCAAATTAGTAATGTAGGGGAACCAAATTTTATATTTTAAAAATATGTGAGTCATTAAAGAGATTTATTTTATTTTATGTATATTTAATTTGTAATTAATCGGTGTTCCTTTGGAAAAATGAACAATGAATTTTAATGTGTTTTGTTTGTTACTGTTGAGGCATAATGACAAGACAGGAGGACCCCTGCTTTAACCTGATCCGAGGGGTTATTGAGTTACAACAAGTATATTTCCCAACAAAAGAAATTGGAGATCAAACGAAAATGTTTTGGAGAAAAATGAGAAATCGAAAGAAATCGCGACCCACGAGGAAAAGATTATCCAAATGGAACTGTGTTAATGAATGAATGTCATAAAGAGAATCTTTCAACTTCAGATGAAAGACCTTGGAATCAGGAAGCTGTAAGGAAGATAAAATGATCGTCAGTCGATAAAATATGTCAAGAAACCTTTGCGAGATCCAATAAATTAGAAACGAAGGAAGATATGAAAGAAAATATAATGAAATGGAACTTGGAGAAGGGTCACGATTGAATCAAAACAGGGTTCAAAACCATGGTAAACATCGGGAGAAATGTGAATTTGCGCACGTGAATCATATTGAAACTTAAAATGTTTGTTGTACAAAATATAAAATTTGGTTCCACTATTGTTCTTGTATAATTACTTTTCAACCTGACTACACCAGAACGGGATATATTAATTCTTTCTATCTTTCCTGAAGCAGATGATCATGAAAGATCTCCCAGATGCGGTGGATAGTAATGAACTTAAAATTTATTACGACTTTTTAGAGCACCGATATAATTACTTTGCAAACATTTATTACTATTACTTTTAGTCATCACAACTGTCAGAAGTTCTTTCACCATTTGTTATCAAAAAAGTTTCTGAATTTTTAATAAAGATTATTCGATCAAATTCCCTAACATTTATATATTATAATTTTAACTTTAAAATATTTCATAAAATTATAAAAAATAAGTTAACTAATTTAAAAAATATTCAAACCTCTAAAATGTCTTTAATTAAAACGTTATAGATGTTTGCTTTAATTTTTGAAAGATATTACTTATATTAGAAATTATCCTACATTATTACTTTTTAAATTTAAATTTAATCAGATTATAAAATTTTCATTAATTCTAAAAATGTGAATTCTGTTCGAAAGTTATCGCAAACACAATGAAGCACCAATTGTCCAACTGGTGGAGAAGCACAATTTCGATTTCAGCACACTCAAATAAACACACAACATCCATACACAATGTTAAATATTCCTCACAACGACCTTTCAGAAATACATTTGCTTGATCTTTTTATTTTTCACATTTTCACACACACAATTTAAAATCATTAAAACAAATAAAAATAAAATAATTTTCCTTCAAAATAATTCATATTTCTACCCAAATTAATAGCAATCTTTCACATAAACAAAACGATTGACCCAATTGAAACAATTTTTTCCCAATCGGTAATTAATTGGAACATTAATAGGGGAAGAAGAGACGAAAGAAAAAAGCGAACGATTTCCCATGATTGACGAGACAGAGAGACAAACAACACGAACATCTCGAAAATCTAAAACGGAAAAATAAATAAAAGAAAGACAAGTGAAGCTTTCTTCCCGACCCAAAAATCATTCTTCGATCCGGTCTCATTCCTGTCAATGAAGTTTGTATTATAAAGCCAATACAGAAATCAATTTATTTAATTTACGAAAAGTAACACGCCTGATCAAAACTGAGTCTCACAGTCAACCGGCCGGTCAATCCATCCATCTTGTGTCACTCAGCTTCTGTCAGGTCTGTCTTGTTGAAGATCGGTAATGAACTCACCAACAGTCACAACAATAATCAACCAAGCTCCCCCTCTTTCTTCAGACTTGCCGTATATTCAACGGAAACTTGATGCGTAACTGGCTCCGACACGATTCTGTCACACCACCGTCACCAGCACCATTTAGCCGCGCGTCCTAAAATACGTATTATTCAAATATTCTCTGTCAACATTACAAATTGTTAATAAATTGAGAACAATGACGCATAACATAATGATTACAATGTTAAAATTATTATTATTGCTATTACTAATTCTATTATTATAATTATTGTTATTATTTATTTATTTATAATAAAAATAATAATGTTTGAATGTTGTGTGTTAATTTACAATTGTGTCTCTCCTACCACGATAGACGATTGATATTTCAATTCTTTTTATATGAAACTAATTTAAATTTAATGTTTAAATCTATTGGAAATTTAAAAATCACTGTAAAATTTTAAATTGTTTGAATAATGAAAAAATAAATGAAAAAATTAATTTAATATTTGGAAACACAATTAAAATTAATTTTAATCAATAAAATTTATGAGATATTTTTTACATATTCGAGTAACAAATTCTGATAATTTGAAATTAGAAATCTTGATCAATTTAAACGGACGGAAGTTTTGTTAATATTTGTCCGGAGGAAAAATAAACTTGTAATAATAACAAAATGACAAAAATATTATTTATATTGAATATTATTATTTTATTATTATTTATTATTTATTATTATTATTTCAAGTAGTTCTATTACTAGTTGCAGACAGAATGAGTGTTAAAGTTCCACTTGATAGTAACAACTTTACTGGCATGACTGAGTCAAGTGAGATGTGATTGGTCGACTGGGCAGCCAATCACAACTGGTCCAGCTCTAGCATATCCATCGGGTCAGTATTAATGTATTAAATAGACATTCATTTCTGCATTCATTGAAGAGCAGGAATTTACGCGTGATGGATTTCGTTTTCGTGTCCTTGTGCAGCATCCTCCTCGCCGCTCGCGCGTCGTCCTCGTCGTCGGATCCGTTTTCACGGAACAAGCCTTTCTACGACAACTCGTACATCAACCCGGATCACGTCGTGCTGAGCGCGGTCGTCTGCAAGGCCAGCTGCTACCACAGGTGTCTCCAGATGCAGGCCAACGCCACCGACACCGGCATCCAGGTTCGTCGTTTATTTATTTTCGTTATCTGTGATACATCTCAAATATCCACGACCACGTTGCGACTTCCGGTCCGTACGAATGCTCGCACTTCCTGTCGTCGACGACCATCGCTCGCCATCCAACCACCCTCTCAGACTCATTTTTATCACTATTATATTCGTTATCAAACAATAATGATAAAATATTAACCAATTCACGTCTCATCAAGTCAGAGAACTTTAACCCTGCGTCGTCTGATTTAAACAAAATATTATTATTTATATTATGATCCGATAGACCCTTTCATACCTCCAGAAGAGGTTTCTAGAAGTCTTTGGTTATGAAAATGATTTTTGTTTTAATGAATGCTGAATGATGATGACTTAGTTTGACTGCGCTGCGTAGGAGTCGCACTTATTAATGGTTTGGTGGACGTTGTTATGCTAATCATTAGCACAAGCATAAAAAGGTACAAGTTAGTGTTTTGTGAAGTGTTTGACGTCAGACATGGAATATATTATTGAGGGGGGACGACCACAGAGCGAGAGACGAGGGGGACTAGTTTAGTAAAAATGACCAAAGTGAAATCTTGGAGAGAAATGTCGTTTAAGACGTATTTGCTTTACTATTTTTTGATTTTGAGTTAGTACACGACGGTGACTCAAGGTCTCAAAAAAGGTTTCGGACTGTCATAAAGATACAAGAAGACCTTTGAGATTCTTCTTCTTCATTTCTCGAACCCTTTAAAGGTACTACAACAGAATCTAGTCATGATCAGTAATACAATTATTTATTTTTTAAACTCTCAGTTGAAAAGGAAACAATAAAGTTTGCTCCAAATTTCTGTGCATGGTTTACAATGTTCCTTTATTGATTATTTATATTGATTCCACATGGAAGAAGAGTGTTTGAGGAGAACAAGCAGAGGAAGCAATGTGCTCGCCTATTTCCCTGTTCATGACGGGGAGGACTGCCATAAAACTGGTCGAGCTCATTTGAAACAGGTTTAGGTCACAGACATTCCCGTTTTGGTAGTTTAGAATTTCTTTCGAAATTTTTGGCAAATCAAAATACGTGAAATAAAATCTAATTTATATAAATGCTGAGTCCTTTTCCATAAATAAGAATTTTGTTTTCAATAATCTCATTCGGTAATGTAAAAGGGTCGTACCTTGGATGACGAAAGGGTATCTTGGTTGATTTTGGATATGTATCGACCCGTTGAAGGTACTTTGTTTGGTACTTCCTTCACGACCCAGCATCTTCATATTCTCTTTTCGAATTTTTAGGATTTTAAGGGGCTAACATAAATTTTTGAATTTTAATATTTAAAATATTTGATTAAGATTTTAAATTACAATTTGAATTGAGAATTTTATTATATAAATATTAATTTATAAAAGAAAATTTTATACGAGTATGAAATCAATATTAAAATGTTAGTTTAAGATTAAAAAATATGTTTAACGATTTAATAGAAGCTTTATAATTGAAATATTTCTGATATGACGAATTTTTTTAAAAATGAATTAAAGGATAAAATTTTAATAAAAGAAATGTTATAAAATTAATTCTGTAAATTACAAAAAAATAAAGAAATAATAAATTAAATATTCATATTTATATTACAATATCTTTACAAACAAAAGGTTTGTAAGAAAGAAAATTTGTTTGAATAATATTTTATTGTGTTATATTAATAAAATTTGGTTTTATGAATTCTAATTTTGATATCGACTCAAACATGGCGACCATAGCCAGCAGCTCGGAACTGTTGATTTCTGGACTTCTACCGGACAGATACAGGAGCAAGACAATATGGAAACCTTCATATCAGCTTACTCGACATATTTTAAAGTGGCCAAGACACAAGAAAATGATCAATTTCTTACACTCTAGTTAGATAAATTTTACTTTCCCTTTTGGATATTAATCAATCGATTTGTTTTAATTATTATTTGTTGGATTTATTAAAACAAACAATTATGACATTAGTTTCAATGTGTAACGAAAATTGTATTTCCAACATGAGACAAAAGGTAGATTAAATAACACAAATGTAATAAATATTGCAAGAGATTATTATCAAACAATGGAAAGAGAATTTTCGATCTGGGAATCTTCTTATTGTTCTTCTGTGATGTTTCCTCTTTCTCTCTCTCTCTGTCCTTTTATATAATCATGTTTCTTTTCCTTTATTTTGTGTCTTTTGTCTTTGAAAAAGAGCATTTGCCATTGTAAAATGTCGAATTACAATTAACAGAAAGTTGCACTTTAATAGAATAACTTTTTCGTCATGCGAATCCAAAAGAATGTAAAAAAAGTTTGTGTACTTTTGGCGACATTCACGTAAAGGATTTGAACCTCTCGCAAAGAAATCTCCGAGGTTCAAATTGGTGACAAAGCAGAGTTAATGTATATCTGATCTAAATCATTTTGCAAAGAACGACGAAGTTGTCTGAAAGAGCTGGGTCAGGAGAGTACATGTAAGACTTCAGAAATCCAAGGTGGACTATGCGAGTCGAAAACCAAAATTTTATACAAATCCAGTGTCGTTTGAATGATAAGATGAACCCAACCATACTTTGATAGGGTTCTTCTAGAACTATAAAGCTGGTAGAGGAAACAGTGTGATAATTAAGGTTGCAAGATTCGTAAGTCATCCCTAAAACGTAACTTTCCGTTTAGTAAGTTTCGTCGCAACTATTCATGGAACTGCTGATTAAGCTAAGTGTGAGGTTGTCAACGGTCTATTTGATCTTCTTACCTTAGAGGGTAACTTTCTTAGATTCTTCTGGACAAATGTTTTGTCAAAAGTAAATTGTAATATTAATATCATTTATTCTATTATTTATTTTTAATTATTCTAACATCATTTAAAAATATATTTGTTGTTCTTCTCTTTTTTCCATAATAATTTGCTTTTTTTAAATTTTCTTCTGCTGACAAAATCACAACCTCATCCGAAGATCATTATTTATTTTTTGATAAACGTTTAGATTAATTAAATAATCTCTATTTTTTCTTTCACTTCCTTTGGACTGATAAAAAGTGAAGTTCTCCGTCTCTGACCGCAGATGTATGGAGCAATAATTCCGTAGAAGAGATTGGCTTTTGTAGGAGTTTTGCTTGGCGCTGCCTGTTTCTGACGACATATGGGTATAGATAACGGACTATTCCCAATAATTCACTTATCATCAAAGACCCAGTTCCTTTTTATCCAGTATTATATGCATCTCGACGTTCGCCGATATTCCTCCTTCCTCTCATAAAAAATGATAGCTTTTAATGCCAAAAAACAACTTTTTATAGTTATAAATAGATTTTATCGAAGCATTAGGGAACCCTATAATTCACCCTGTTCAACACCCTTCCCTACCATAAGCTAAAAAATATCAAATAAATTTCATTAACCCTTAAATGCATGATTTTTCATTTTGAATTATAAACATAAATTAAACTCACCACAATAAAAGAATATAAGTTACGGCCAAAAGTAATGTTAAATGTTTTCATCGACACGTGATACATTGAATGTGCTTATTAATGTGCGTTGTGAAACGCATACGTCTATGTGTTTGAATTAAATTAAGTGAAACTGAGAATGTAGACAATTGATTATATAAAAATCACATGTAATCAATCAATAAATAAATAAAAATAAAAAAGTTAATTAAAAAAATCAATAAAAACAATTAATATTTATTTATATTTTATTATAATTATGACGATAATTTGACAATAAAATGCTCAATGTAATAAGGACAAACACGTTTCCCATCTCGAGCATCATCCTGCTAGGTATACACGTAATGATTGATGGATGCGAGTGTTTTTTGTCTATCTTCCTCCGTGTTCCAAGAGAAAATAAATGCGTTCAACATTCAGAAAATGTAGTTATTCTGACTCATCATAGAGCATCATTAATTTGCTTCAATCTGCATATGTATCAATAATTATTCCCATTCTCCATTTGACGACCGAGACAAATTTGAGTCGACACACCGGGATTTACCGAGCAAGTTACATCGAACAAGAGCGGCTTGAACATCGTGGGCGAATGTCAAGGAAAGAACTTTAAAATGAAAATGTAAATGCATATGGGAAAAGGAAAATCTCACATACATTTGTAAAGATTTACCCTTGTAGAAAGAGAGGCATTGATTAAATATTCAGTTGAAAATACCTAATTGTTGTTATAAAAAAAACAGTGAGGAGTTACTGAAACGCCTCTAGACAACCATCCGACTTTAGCATGCCTCCTCGCGATGGAGAATCTCTAAGGGAATATTCGATTAGGTAGCGCTACTAGTCGAGACTAGGGAAACTGTACAATACAATGCATGAATGCCCAAACAAGAGCAAAAAACATACATATATAAAAGACACACGGACACAAGTGCTAACAGCTGCCGGTCTCAATTATCCTAACTGAGATACATTTCTCGATATAATAATTAATCCTCGTGTATTTTCGTACTCACCGGGCTTGAAAATGCCGATCGATAGATTTGTCATCTTGTTTCACTCTCCTCTCCCAGATTTCTTGGCATGAATCAGTCGACTCGTCGATGTACGACCAGTCGAGGTAGGGATACAACCTCCGCGTACGTAACTCCATCTCTCGACTAACCTCATCGCTCATGATTAATCGTCGATTAATTCTCATTCAGTCCAACTAAAAAAATCGCTCAATGCATTTAGGAAAGATAATTAAAAATTTGATTATTATTTTTAATAGGTGTGGTTCATAACAAATTGGTGGCGAATATTACCCTAATCTCTTTAACGGTGTAAATGATGATCCATTAGACTTGATAAATAGTATCAGTTGGGCTGAATATTTATTTATCCCGTCTGTATGTAACATCTGTTTAATTTATGTATTGAAATTTATGGGATAATTAAATTTCTATCAAAAAGGAAGAAGGGATGCTAATTTCCCGCAACGTACTTGACACCAGAATCCATTGCATCACTGCGAACAGTATCGATTTCTAAACGGGAATCAAATGACTCAATGGTTTCCCAACACCATCGTTTATTTACTTGAAGATGAATCCAGTGGGTAGCGACTGTAGTTGAATATTTAATGGGGAGGGATAAATAAACAGCACATAATTTGTCTTGTGAATCAACTGTTTTGGTAATTTACCAGCTGATATATCGCGACAATGCGATTGCTGAAACCCAAGCAACTGGAGACATCATACTTGCAGATTATGATTTTATTAATTTATTAATAATATAATTATAATTAATATTTTCCTTCAGATGCAGCAAGACTCCTCGATCGTCCACAGCCCAATCAGCCTCATCGAGCAACAGTGCAAAACGTTCAACAACGACTTTACATCTTCGGTGAGATTTT